>PVKC010048610.1:0-10961 GCA_004027635.1 Crocidura indochinensis | reverse complement strand
ATTTCAAATACTATTATTTTTATAGATTCATTAAATAGATATATAAATGGCAAGAATATACTCCCAAAGCCAAAAAGTTTCAATCTATATTGATTTCCTTACAGTATCTGAAAACTTTATCATGGGTATCTTTGTAGATAGACTTAAGAAACTGTCCCTTCCCTTCCCCTTTCTTTTCTTCTTCTTCTTCTTCTTCTTCTTCTTCTTCTTCTTCTTCTTCTTCTTCTTCTTCTTCTTCTTCTTCTTCTTCTTCTTTTTCTTCTTCTTCTTCTTCTATATATATATAATACTAATTAATATCTTTCTATTTCTAGCAAGTCCGCAGCTCCATTTTTATTTTAAAGGAAAACATGTACTCATGGACCTCCCCAGTACTGATGTAAAATTTTGTTCCAACATATAAACAAAAAGTTCGAGTGATTTCTTTCTACTTAAAGACCTTATTCCACAATAAAGACTTTCGAGTCAAAACAAACTCATGAATCAGATAGCATAGCTTAAACCTACACTATTCATTTAACATGACAGATAGCGCTGTTTTCTGACATTAAATCACCGATGTTAAATTTTAATCTTTAAATGATGAGGTTTCATGTCAGACTCTATAATGTTCAACACTTTGACTCCACTGTGTCTGATGCTGAAAAGTCAGACTCACATAAACAAGCTGCACAAAATGAAATTTAAAACTCCAAGGTTTGGTTTGATAGTTGAGGATAGGCAAACTTTCAAATTTATCAGAATTTTTTCAGAAAGATTCTTGTGTGTCAATTTCAATTAATTACTAAAGATTTGCGTTAAAGTTAATAGCTTTTAGAAAAATTAAATTTGAGTTTACTGGGAATTTAATCCATTTGTTCTGGAAATATAAACAGAATTCGCGATGCATAGAACATTTACTGCTATATTGCTACTTTCTGCTATATTACTATTTCAATATATTGCTATATTGAAAAGTTAAGTTGTATGTTTTTTTAAGCATTGAGTCTTCAATCAGCAAGTACTCACTGACCATATTTCCCGAACTTCTATGTGCTCTGTGAACACAAATATCTCATTACATGTGTCTTCATTTGAACAGTCTGAAAACTCTCTTTGTGT
This sequence comes from Crocidura indochinensis, assembly GCA_004027635.1. NCBI lineage: Eukaryota > Metazoa > Chordata > Mammalia > Eulipotyphla > Soricidae > Crocidura > Crocidura indochinensis. Next base: position 9,860 of record PVKC010048610.1, on the reverse strand, counting down.
GAAGTGCTACAGAATTCTTTGGTTTCAGATGGTATGAACCCAAATGGCAGGCAAATGTGGGCTTGATCACTAAAACGAAAAAACAAGTTACAGTGTTCAGATCATTACCAAATAGTGAGGAATATATTCATAAGACCTTTATATTTTAATAGTATATTTATTTAAGCACCATGATAGCAAACACATTTGTAGTTGGGTTTTAGTTATAATAAAGAACACCCCCCCTTCACTGTGCAGCCTTCCCACACCAATGTCCCATCTCCCTCTTCCCCCACCCCTGCCTGTATTAGAGACAGACATTTTATTTCTCTCACTCACTACCATTGTCATGATAGTTGTCAGTGTAGTTATTTCTCTTACTGTACTCACCATTCTTTGTGGTAAGTTTCATATAGTGGGCTGGTCCAGCCCTCATTTCTATTGACTCTGGGTATTATTATCATACTGTCTTTTATTTTTCTTAAATCCCACAGATGAGTGAGACTATTCTGTGTCTATCTATCTCTCTCTGATTCACAAGACTTTTAAAAGATCATCTTTGAGTAAAAATTCACATTTCAAATTCAAATTTTAAATTAATGGTTCAAAGTTAGTTAATATTTTGAGTGCTTCTTTTTTTGTTGTTGTTTTGTTTTGTTTTTGGGTCACACCAGGCAGTGCTCAGGGGTTACTCCTGGCTCCATGCTCAGAAATTGCTCCTGGCCGGCACGGGGGACCATATGGGGCACCTGGATTCAAACCGATGACCTTTTGCATGAAAGGCAAACGCCTTACCTCCATGCTATCTCCTGGGCCCCGTTGAGTGCTTCTTAATTCAGGGCTTTAGAACTGTTTAACAAATGATATCTATTTTACTATTGTCTTTTATTTATTTATCTAAAACATTGTCTGACAACATATTCAAAAGAAAGGGGATAATTGTAGTTTCTTTTTCTATCTTGTGTGGACTAGTCAGCTCACTTTAGAAACAGTCAAACTTTAATTTTACTACCCATGAATGAGGCTGAAGTGTTGAGAAGCTCGTGTAAGCTTAAAATTTATTTAAATAATATTCTATTGGGTTAAAGCCCCTAGGTTCATCCTATGATATAATATTTCATTGTTATGAAAATCAAAGAGAATTACACACATCTAAAATATTCCTTTAATAGAAGAGCCAGTTTGGAAGGAATTATTTCATTATTCTTAAAATATGGAAAATATCCACTCAGGAATGGAGCATCAAACCACTGCCTCTGGACAACATTTTTATTATCCTTCCACACTATAGTGATTCTTTGCAAATGAGACTCTCTGAAGCAGAGAAAATATTCAAAGAAGGGATTCTTTACTAAGAATTCAGAATAGGCTTCAAAGAAGTTTCATAAATGTATCCAGTAAATAATGTGTGGGGGTGCATACTCACATGAGTACATAATGTACTCACATGCATAAATCTAAAAGGAAATGCTTATATTTAATCAGATTCACATTGGTGAATGAATAATAAGGAAAATGTACATGAACCCCAGTTTGAGATGAAATTCAACCTGTATCACTTAACCTGAAGCACGACTATTTTGTGGAATTATTTTCTCTGGAAATGGGTTCTAGGTTGTTCCAGTGTAGTCTTCTGCATCATTTTTTTTATTTTAACAGACATTTATTCGAATACATAATAACAACTCTTACACAGTGATATTACAGGTAGTCAACAGCAAATCTTACACAGTGATACTTAAGGTACATGGTGACAATAAATGAGGGCCTTTCCACCAGTGTTGTCCTCCCTTTATCCCTATTCCCAAGCCTCTACTCCCTATTCCCATCCCTATATCCCTTATCACCCTCCTTTATCCCCCCGAATGCTAGTGCATCTAAAAGCATATATGTTAACCCTAATGTAAGCCTTTTATTTTTCCCAGTTCCAGATATTTTTACTATTGGTTTCTTAAAGGTTTGGGGTCAAGGGAGCACTGCAAAACCAATATTAATGTGGCAATCATCGTTTGCACAGGCCCACCAAAGCATGGAGTTCATGGAAAGGAAAAACTTTTGCCAAAGTACAAAGAGACCCTAACCCTGGAGTTTCCTGACATAAGACCATTTCTAGGCTCCAGGCAAACTAGTCTGTCCAATCCCGGTCATTGTCTATAGTGCCCACATAGTTACATTTTTCACAGTCTCTGTTGTTGATCTCATGTCTCTGTATAGAGAGAGGGTCCTGGCATCTGTATATCCTACAATGAAGTCAGGATGGTACGCAGTGGCATCTAATTTCAACTTGTGATTAATAGGCAATGCAGAAAGCCCTGCCCAGTATGCAGGTCGATGCTGTTGTTTAGGTCTTCTCAGTGTTAAGGGAAGACTCCTTTGAGTAAATCGATGTCAGTGCAACAGTAAGATCTTCCCTGGTAGAGGATTGCTTCCAGGTGATGTCATAAACAACGTTGGATGGTTCATAGATGGCTTCCCTGGTTCAGGGGTAACTGGAAAATACCCAAACCTCTGAGCCCTATGCCGGGTCATCATGTCAATGTTCAGGGTTTGTAAGGCTCCATCAGCATCATTTTTTTTTTGCAAAGTACAAATCAATGCAACAAGAACAGGTATGTGCTTTCTCAAAGACTAATTGGGTCTGGGGATTAAACAGTGATACCTCTGCAACTATAGAGCTGGGGCCATTGGACTGTTATTTGATTTGGAATTATAGTATGAAGTATCACCCAAATAAATTGTATTCCTTAAATATATGCTTTATCTTTATAGGTTAAATCCACTACAACTGGAGGGTGTATCTCTTTAGTTAAGTGAAGGTAAGTCAATATTTATCTAAAGATTAACTAGATTTCGCCTGTCTTTAGCCATCAGTTATTTTATTAAGGCACATATGATGAGCTCAAACAATCTGAAATAAATATATAGTTTGGTTTTGCAATCCTGACAAGATATAGACCACTACAGTTACTCAACAAAGCCCCCTATTTCTTTCTAAAGTATTCTTTCTCCTCTCTGGAAATTGATCGGGTTTCTGTCAAGATATCTTTTGCTATTTTAGAGTATGTACTAGTTTTATTTTTAAAATCAATTGCCCCCCCCACTTTTTTCTTTTTCTTTTTTTTTCTTACCTTCAAATAGAACCACTTAACTTGAACCATCTTGTTCTGCCTCACAAACTGAAGGGGAAATAATGGAGGGCACCAAGACCAAACAGTTGTGTGAACATTGAGTAGAAATAAAAAATGATAAGACTTGAATACCAAATCCAAAACCAACTACAACAGAAATGATATCCAATCTACAACAAGCTAGACACAGAAGGGACCACTTATACTAGCAGCCCTAGGGCGCAAAGGAGGGGCGATATGGGATGCATGCTGGGAACAGGGGTGGAGGGAGGACAACATTGGTGGTGGGATTGTCCCTGATTCAATGTTACTATGTACCTGAAATACTACTGTGAATGATTTGTAGTCCACTTTGGTCAAAATAAAAATTGTTAATAAAATAAAATCAATGGTCAGATCGTTTCAATGTTTTGAAATCTGGGCTTCCTAGAATGGCAGGAAGTTACTGCCAAGATTTCAAAGACTGAAGTTCGCCGAAGATCTTAGAGAGATCTAGACACTTCTCCAACTTCTATATTCATTGGAGTAAGTTCCCTTTGAACTCTTTAATAAATTGGAATTTCATGTGAGGGTTGGTTTTAAAGGGGGATCTGCTTCTTTTCAAGTGCTATCTGGCAAGGCTACTATGCCAAATATAGCTGCAGTGTTTAAAGTAATCCATTATAGAATCTAACTCTTACATGACACTTAAGACTTCCTTCAACCCATGGAAGGAGCACACGTTGGCAGTGGGGAAGAATAAAGGGACAAGATGGCCGCATGCTGATATGAGCAAGAGCATGACTGACAGCACCAAAAATTCTTGGGTAGGCAGTTTTTCATGAGTGTGCCTTTCACGGATGAAGAGGACTTTCCCATCTGGGAGCATTTACATGCTCTTGAATTTTGGGACACGTTCTCTCTAGTAAAATAACCCTTTTGACTATCTCAAGTCAATTTGTGCCTTAAAATCCCTCAGAATGAAACACTGGTCAGAGTCATTTGCAATAATATCTAACTAGGTAGTAATTTTTTTCCCTACACTGCTTTAATAAATTAAGCCTAATATCTATTAGTGTTTCTTGAATAGGAAATTTCTTAATAGCATATGCTATAAGTGTTTATGAAATGTAAATATGGGAAATATCTTTAAAATAATGTTTAGTTTTATGGAAAATCATCTATTCTTTTAATTTTCAAGAAACACTCTTAGAGAAGAATATTTGTTAGTTAGATGTTTTGATACAATTTTTCTTTTAATTTTATCTTCCACTAAATATAATGTAAATAATAATAATTTTCATCCACACAGTGGCTTAGTGCAATGACTTGCAAAGCTATCCTATTTAGCATAACCTCAAAAGGAAGTATTGTTATCTCCATTTTAAGGAAAAGTTCAATATATCCATTACCTAGCACTATTCACCTGTCTTTCTTGTACAGGCTATTTTAGTTAAAAGGCAATAGGTGATTATTTTTTTATTTGCTTTGGAGTGATTGAGTTATACCTGGGGATGCTTTAGGAGACTCCTCCTGGCTCTGTGTTCAAGTGTGACCCTTGACCCATAGTCATGTTCAGAGAACCATCTGTGGTGCTGGATATTTGAACCAGGGACATAGCCACTGTAGCCTACCATGCTAGGCAAATGCCTTATCTGCTATATTGTCTCTCTAACTTCCAGGTAATTATTTTTAACCCTAAATCTTGGTCTCACCCTACTTACTAGCCCATTTCATATTGATTTTTATCTGTTAATAAACATTGGCATACTCACAGATACTTTTAAGAATTAATTTTAAAAGGCTGCTTCCATTGGGAGAAGAGAAGAAATCATTTCCCTACGCTTGAGAAAGTGCCAGGGAAAGCTAAACGATTAATTTGCCATAAAGTGCAGCAGACATTTTATTCTGGCAAATCACCCTGAATTAAAATTATCCTTCAGATGGAGATAAAAATCTTTGGAAGTCTCTCCAAACCAGCAAAAAAAAAAAAAAAAATTAAAAAGGCATGCTTGGTTAGTGAGGAGAGACAAAAACCACAGGAAAGAGACTCCTGGAAAGAGGCCCCCTAAAAGTACCTATAAAACATTCAGTGAAGAAGCCAGACTTTGCTAACAGATGTGCACTATCTGTGTGATGAAGGGAGATGTTAGAAGGAAAGATGGAGACTATCATTTTAACAAATGATCACTTACTGAATGCACCGTTACAAAGAATGTAGACTCCCCATCAAAGAGGAAGAAAGTATTTAGTCACACTTAAGGGAACCAATGTCAAAAAGGAGATAAAGTCTAGCAGAGAATAACATTGCAATCTTGGGGTCAAAATGGAGCCATGAATTAGGATGAGTCATGGAGGGGCTGAATTCTTTCCAATATTGTAGATGAAGTAAGAGGGAAGCTGACTTACTGAGAAAGCGAATGACAAAGGATGAGAACACACAGCTGGACAAGGGCCCTGCAGATTGTTGGGATCCAGAACAGCCACAGAGGGGCAGTATGCGCATGACAGATAGACATTTCTCCCAAAGGTCTTACAACAAGCATGAGTTTTAAAGGTATAAATCTGTCACCCAGAGCTTACTTAAAAACTTGGAAGTCGCCAGAATATTTCTTGACTCTTAGGTAATTTAATGCAAAATAAATTTTCTATCAAATCTAAAGAGTCCAAGAATTAAGTAGAAGTGGATGCGAAATCTGTGCTTCCATATAACAGAAAAAAAAAAAACCCACAAAGTGCATTCTTCTCATTATTTTCTTTTTGTCTGCCATGTTGAATAAAGAATTTTAAGACTAATACCATTCAGGCTGGGTGCTGTGGTTTTTGCTGTGAAGGCAATCAGGTGACTAAAGAGATATTTTACATGGACATGTGGTGAGGGAAATGTACTTAAAGAAATAAATGGACTATGTTTGATTAAAATTACGTGAGAATTCCCATGAGTTCTGCTATAAAGAAATCCTTTATTCACACTGTGTACTACTGTAAGGTTTTTTAATTGTGTGGAGGAAAGAACCTGGGTATTTTTTGACTTTCTTAATTTTTTAATTGATATGCCACTATAGTCATCCCTCTCAGTAGAGGTAAAATTAGGAGTGGAGGGGCCCGGGAGATAGCATGGAGGTAAGGCGTTTGCCTTTCATGCAAAAGGTCATCAGTTCGAATCCCGGTGCCCCATATGGTTCCCCGTGCCTGCCAGGAGCAGTTTCTGAGCATGGAGCCAGGAGTAACCCCGAGCACTGCCGGGTGTGACCCCCCCCCCAAAAAAAAAAAACCAAAAAAAAAATTAGGAATGGATCAGACCCAAGAATGGACTTTCCCACTTTTATTAAGGAACTTGTAGATAAATTTGTATAAGTAGCCCAAACATTTAGTGGGACACAAAGAGCAGGAATCTGACTCCCTCTCTGTGATTCATAGTCACTGAAGCCTGTTATGTAGAATTACAGTGGTTTCCAGTGGTGAAATGCAATTGTTATCTTTGATATATAACTAGGTATATATCAAAATGAAGATATAAAAGAGATAGGATACTTAGAGATAATGTGTCCCAGTGATAATACTTTTGACTATGAGTAACACAGTACCCGACTAGAACTGGCTTTAGTGAAAAGGATATTTATTATTTCCTATAAGAAATCAGGGACAAATTGGTTCCAGGTTTGCTTCAGAAATCTAATGCAAAGATAAAATCCAGGTGCTTCCCAATATCTCTCCTTTGCATCCTTAATTTGTAGAACTATTTTTCCTAACTGTTTCATATAGTTCCAAATATGTAAACATACACCCACTCAACATACATGAAATTGTTTCTTCTCATGCATTTTGACTTAATATAGTTATACTCATTAATTAATCCCCATAAGTTGAGAATTCATTCTAGAAGAATTGACAACTGAGAATGACAACTGAATTAGCAATATTTTTTTGCACAATTCCTTTGAGAGATGCTATAAATAATAGAATTTCACCCATTTGAATCTTCAGATGGCAGAGTTGTTCATTTAAAGAACTATATCCTTGTAAATTGGAAAATTCAACCAATTTTGGAATGGAACATATTATATAAGATCAGGAGGAATGATGACCAGCCTGTAGTGTATCATAAAGTATTTCCAATATATCTGAATGTCATAGAAGGCAAGGTCAAAAATGATCCAAATGTTTTAATGGGAACATTTAAAGAAATATGATCATAAGCCATTCTAAGAAAGTGGCATTTGGGGTAGCATTTTATATGGAAGGAAGATAAAATTATTGAAGAGGATCTATAAACATTATGTGAAAGTATAAAAATATATAAAAATAGGCCAGACGAGAGACCACTATGATGCAAATCAAAACAACTACGAGATATCACCTCATGCCACTAAGACTGGCACACATTACAAAGAACAAAAACAACCAATGTTGGCATGGGTATGGGGAGAAAGGAATTCTCATTCTCTACTAGTGGGAATGCCATCTAGTCCAGCCTTTCTGAAAAACAATGTGGATATTTCTCAAAAAACTGGAAATTGGGTTCCCATATGATTCAGAAATTACCCTAGGGACACAAAAACACAATTCAAAATGTCCTCTGCATTCTTGTGTTCATTGCAGCGCTATTTATAATAACCAGAATCTGGAAACAACCCAGATGCCCAAAAACAGATGAGAAGCTAAAGAAACAGTGGTGCATCTACATAATGGAAAACTATGCAGTTGTTAGGAAAAATGAATAATGAAATTTGTTTATATGGATAGACATGGAGACTATTATGCTGAGTGAAAAGAGTCAGAGATATAGACACAGAATAGTTTCACTCATCTGTGGAATATAAGAAAAATAAAAGACAGTATGATAATAATATCCAGAGGTAATAAAGATGGTGACCAGAAAAACCAGCCCATAATATGAAGCTTACCACAAAGAGTCATGAGTGCATTTGGAGCTCTAACTGCACTGACAACTACCATGACAATGATAATGAAAGCAATAGAATGCCTGTCCTGAAGGCAGACAGGGGTTGGGGGAGGAGGGAAATGAAGGACATTGGTGGCAGGAAAGTTGCACTGGTGAAGGGTGATGTACTTGGATGAGTGAAACCCACTATGAATATTTCTGTAACTGTGGTGTTTAAATAAAGAAATCATTAAACAAACAAACAAATGAAACCAGACAGATATAAGGGAGAAAAGCAAGGATCCAGGGGAATTCCAGCCTCATGGACTGATAAAGATTCCTGTCCTCCTCCTATGATCTTTTTTATTGATGAAACTCAATCCAGGAGGGTGGGGGGCTGACATTGCTAACAGACAAAAGTACTTGATACTAATTAAGCCTAGGTGGGTCAAGGGAAGAGAAACTAGGGCAAAGTCTCTGTTTGAGGGGAAAGCAGGTATGTGCTCTGTGTGTATAGCTATACTCCTCCTTTCCTCCTCTATCTTTTCCTATCTTCCCTATTCTTCTCTTCCAAAACTCTAGTTTTCCAGGAACTCTAGGCATCTCCTTTGAATACCTTGCATTCCTTTGTCCTGTTATTCAATATATCACAAATAAGTGATATCATGTGTTTGTCCTTTTGATTTTCTTCATTTAACATTATATATATATATATATATATATATTTTTTTTTTGGCTTTTGGGTCACACCCGGCAGTGCTCAGGGGTTACTCCTGGCTCCATGCTCAGAAATTGCTCCTGGCAGGCACGGGGGACCATATGGGGCACCAGGATTCGAACCGATGACCTTTTACATGAAAGGCAAATGCCTTACCTCCATGCTATCTCCCGGGCCCCATATTTCTTAATAAGATTGCATAGAGAACTAGTAAACAAGGAATATAAGCTAAAGATAAATAAAATAAATAAAAATAAAATGTCCATATCTGAAGAGTCCTAGAGTCCAAGATGCCACTTGTTTGTTCAAGTGATGCCTACCCAATTTGCAAGTTCAGCAAAGTCAAATTATCAGATGAGTCTGACTATCTGCTCCCTGTGTGCTTCAGAGAATCCAGTAGCATCCAAATTCTTTAGTCTTTGACTTTGTTTCTTTTAGCTTTTATTTGTGTATTCTCCCCCATCAGCCGCTCACAAAACCAATTATTTCTGTTTCTATCCGATAAAAGGTGATGATCCTTCTGATGGCCCTCAGGCTCTCTGAGCTAGGTATCAATTATAGTTATTCCTGATGAATATTTTCTAAACTCTTAGTCGTGAAGCCCACTGAAACTTAGGGCTCTTCTTAGAAGCAGCATAAGAATTTCTGCCATGTTCATTTCAACTAAATAAGTAAAATTAGGAAATAAGCTGGCAAAACACAACCGAAAAAACTTAGACTGAAAATTAAGGTTTCCATGCAGTTAGGGCATAGAAGGGACCACTATGATAATGATAGTTAGAAATGATCACTATAGACAAGAACTGGGTGCGGGAAGGAGATAAGGTGATATGCATGATACCCCTTCAGTAACAATAGTGCTCTACAAGAGAAGAAAAAGGAAAGGAGAAAGAGAGACAGAGACAGAAAGAGAAATGTGTACTGGTGAAGGGTTTTTTGTGACTAAAACTCAATCATGAACAATTTTGTAATTGTGGAAAAAAATTCCCATATTTTGGTGCTCCAATGCGCGCGCACACACACACACACACACACACACACACACACACACACACACAATCTCCTGTCAAACACATCCCTTTTTTATTGTATTTTTTTAAATCTCTTATCTTTTAAGTTAGGACTCCCACCTTTTTCATAGAACCTTGGGGGCATGGATTATATCATTTTA
>PVKC010048609.1:0-10874 GCA_004027635.1 Crocidura indochinensis | reverse complement strand
CTCCTGCTCCTCCCGCCTCCGGGCCTCGGCCTCGCGCTCAGCCCGGGCCTGAGCTTCCCGAGCCAGTTGTTCCTCTCGCATTTGCCTGGAAAAGGAAGGAGACTCTCACTCCATCCTCCTTGCTGCTTCTGCAGCTTCCTCTGTGTATGGGAAGTTGGGGGGGGTGGAAATCCCTCTATTTATGGGGCACACGCACTTATCCCTTTCGGCCTGCAGCTTTCGCTCCTGTTCCTCACGCTCCCGCTGCTCTCGGGCTTGGCGCCGCTTCTCAGCAAGGAGTCGGGTGGCCTCTTCTCGGTCCGTAGTGCCCGCCATGGGTTTGCTAGGGGTCACTGGGGGAGGTGGAGGTGGAGCTGGGGATGAGGTCCGGACAGCAGTATCTGGAATGGGATATAAGACCGGAAGTGAGCCCTCCACCCAATTCTGGCAGCCAGCTCAGAGAGTGGGACCTTTCTCTGGGGGGCTGGGACCTTCTCCTCATGCTATCTCCCAGCAGCACCCAGTCACCTACTACAGCCCCCCCCCCCCCCACCTTCCCTGCTCTCTCTCTCCATCCCCTTCTCCATGCCTACCTGCAGAGTTCTCTGCTGAGGATTGCTCCTTCTGGGGTGGAGCAGGGATGGGAGAGGGCGCAGGTGAGGGTGCTGGTGAGGCGGCTGCTGCGGCCTCCTTCCCATCACCGGCCCTTCCCTTGTTCTGATTCTTGTCATCAGGCCCAACTGCACTGGAATTTTCCTTTGCCTCATCCTTTTTCCGAACGCGCCCTTTGGGTGATGCAGTGGTGCCTCGGGGGGATGGTGGCTTGGGGGGCAGAGCATGGCCTGGTCCTGGGCTGGGGCAAGGTGAGGCAGGTCTGTGCCATGTGGAGGGAGAGGATGGTCGGGTCTTGGATTTAGGACTGAAAAGAAAGGGTCAGATTAGCTTGAAGGCAGAGTATACATACTATGTAGATGCATAGGTGTACACACACACACACACAAACACAGACACATACACGTTTATTCCTGGCTGAGTATACATACCATGTAGATGTATAGGTGTACATACACACACACACACACACACACACACGTTTATTCTTGGCTGTCAGGGATTACTCCTAGCAAAGCTTGGGGAATCATACAGGGTGCTGGGTGCTGGGGAACAATTTCAGGTTGGCCATATGCAAAACAAACGTCCTATACACTGTATGGACCATATGGGAAGACAGAAATCAAGCCTGGGTTGGCCACATTCAAGGCAATTGCCTTACCTTCTGAACTATCTCCCTGGCCCTGGTATGATTTTGTTTATGTTTTGCTTTTATGTTTTATTGTTATATTTGTTTATTTTTGGGCCACACCTAGCTCAGAAATTACTCCTGGCAGAGGGACCATATGGGATGCTCAGGATCAAACTCAGGTCAGTAGTGTGCAAGGCAAACGCCCTACCTGCTGTGCTATCATTCCAGCCCCCCAAGTATGATCATTAAAGGAAAGAATAAAGTCTGCTTTTTTGGTCCATTAGAGTGCACTTATGCTTAGAGCAGTACATGGTAGGCCCACTCATTCCTTCAGAACATCACCGAGTGAGTGTGTGGGTGGTTTTATAGGTGCTAGGGCACTTTAATGAATGAATGAAACACACAAAAAGCAAGCTGGAACTGGGGATGTGGCTCAGTGGTAGAGCACTTAAATGCATCAGTGAGGCCTTGTTTCAATCCCCAAGTGGTATGATCTCTTTAGCACTGTGGGGCCTGACCCTTGTGGCACTACACCACTGTCTTGGAGTGATCCTCATAACAAAGTAAAGAAAGTAGTTTAGATGTAAAAGGGCTGTGGGAGCCCCACAACCAAATTAATTACATAAAATGAAATTAAAATATTTGCTCTTGGACCTTGGGAGATGGCTGTAAGGGCTGGACTTACACGCTAAAGACCTGGGCTTGATCCTGCACCACATGGTCCCCTGAGCACAAAGCCATGAGTAGCCCCCAAGCATATAATCAGGCTCCAGGTTTTATTTGAGGAGTGGGTTCCCCACACCTAATTATGAATGTGTGCATGAATGAGTGGCCTTGTCACCGCTGCCTACCTAAGCTCTGAGGCTGAGCTGCCAGCCGAGATGCGGAGACGGGGAGAGGCGGGCAGGGACTGTCGTTTCTTGAGGTTGCGCTCCCGGGCCAGGGCACTTTTCTCCTTTTCGTTCTCCCGTTCCTTGTCCTTCTTCTCCTTTTTCTGTCCCTGGCAAGGATGGAGAGGTGGGGAGGGCAGCGAGCAGAGAGGTCAGTTGTGCCGGGGACTCAAGCTCTGGGTCCCCACCTATGCCCTACACTTCCTCCAATGACCCACGACCCACTCACTCACCGGTGAAGCCTCGGGCCGCTTGCGGGCCAGAACAGGGCTGCCGCCCGCACTGGGCTTGCGGCGCTCCGCGCGCTCCCCAGGAGGGGCACAGCGGTGCCCGCTTCGGGGGGCGCTGCAGGGCGGCGTCAGGGGGCTAGCAGAGGCCGAGCGTGGGCACAGGGGCACGACTGCGGAGGGATGAGTGCGGTCGGGGGGCGGCCCACGGGCGAGGCTGGCCCCTGCCCGGCCCCTGCTAGGGGCTCTCCCGGGGCCGCTGGCCCTACCCTGGTCGCGGCCGTTGCGGGGCAGTGTGACCGCACTTCGACTCCGGGCCAGGAAGGAGAGGGTGGGCGTCATCAGACGGTCCACGATGCTACTCTCCCAGGCGCTCAGCTGCAGGCTGCGATCTAGGAGAATCCCAGGAGAGAAGGGGCGTGAGCCACGCTGCAGAGGGTCCTGCAGGTCGGTGGGACGGGAGGAGGGTGGGCACCAGGTGCCATCCCAGGCAAAGTCAAAGGAGTCCTGCCCGCCCAGTGCCATGAGGTCTGATCCTTGTGGACCCAAGCGAGCAGGTTAGCTCTCTGCCTGGCTGGGGGGCACTCTTCTGCCTCTCCCTGGTGCCAGGGCTTTGAGCTGGGAGTCCAGAGAGGAGCCCCCAGGGTCCGCTGGAAGGCAACCCCCCCTTGCCCATCGCAGGTCCCACATTGGGGAGCCTCTACTCAGAGCCTGTGCTTGGGGGTGCATGGCCCTGAGGGTGTCGGACAGAGAAGGTCTTCGTGCTCATCTGACTCAGAAGCCCAGCGCCTAGCATGCAGTGCCAGGGAAAGAAAGGCTGCAAGCAAGAGGCCTGGTTGCCCGGGGGCCACCCGTCTCTGTCCCCTCAGCTGCTGGGTTATTTTTAAGCCTCAGTCAGGTGGGGCTGGTAACAGCAGCTGATTCGGTTGCTGGGCAACAGGGCAACCAAATAAACCATCGGAGAAACTTATAAATAACTCCTCCTGCTGAGCTCACTTGTCAGCCCAGAGCATGGTGGGAAATGCTGGGGCGGGTCAGCCCTGGTAGGCCCTGACTCTGGCGCTGCCAAGGCTGTGGCCAGGACTCTGGAGACAGAGAAGGCAGCGTTGCTGGGGCCTTCACACACACAGCACCCGGCCAGCCTGGTCCTGGGGCAAGGCCACCTGCCTGAGGTTAGCTGGGCCAGCTGGCTGCCCTGTCGCCACCACCCCCACAGCTCTCGCTTCCTGCTAGGACACTGTCCTTTGTCTCTGCTCCCCTCTCCTGCAGGGCGCCTCTGTCCACAGGGGCCAGGTCCAAACGCGGCTCCCCCCCAAAGGGTAGAAGGGGCGGGAGACCTGGGGCGTGGGAGGGCTCTGGGGTCCGTCCTGAGCTCTGGTGGGGAGTAAGGCTGGGCCTTCTCTTACTTCTACTGGGGGAGTTCCAGAGCGTGGCAGAGGACTTTGAGAGCCGCTTGTTGATTATAGAGTCCACGTGTTTGGGCAGGTTTACTGCCGACACGGAGCACCTGCTCCCACCTGGAGGGGAAAAGACACGGCATTAGGGCCGGGCCGGGCAGGAGCCAGGGGGGCACTGAGGCCTTCCATGCAGGGTGCTCCGCGGGCAGGGGGGAGAGGGAGGAGTGGGCAGACTTGGGAAGGGTGGGGGAGGTAAACCCGGCTCTGGGGAGAATGGGGTGGTGGGGGACCAGAGGCAACCTGCACTGGGGAGCCGACGGAGAAGGGGCAGAGGAAGGAAGTGGAGTTAAAACTAGAGAAGCTACGACCTGCCTGGCCAGGAAGCCTTCCCCTGGGGCTGGACACTGCCACCCACCCTCACAGCCACTACCACCCAGCATTGGCACTGGTTGATGCTACCCAGCTAGAACGATAGCTAGGACAGCACTGGGATATGGCCTGGGATAAATGCAAGGACAGTCCCAGTCAGAACCAAAATCAGTCACCCACATGTATCCACATACGTCTAGGGACACAGAGATGGAGACATGCAGGTACGTGCACAGGTCAGGGGGACAGGGCCTCCCAAAGGCACTTGGGGGCACAGACATGCACGGACACAGACATCCACACACGGATGGATGGTGAGGCAGGCCCGGATGCATGACACACGCAGGCCACTTGGTGGGATGTGCACGGCTCACGTTTGTTGGGTGCTTACCGTGGACCAGGCAGTGTGTGGGGCACCACACACGTTACCTCACTTGATCCTCCCACACATCTACCTACAGTCTCGGAGGCAAGTGGCATTGTTATCCCCACTTTATAGATGGAGGCAGAGACCCCAAAACTGTTGTTAGTAAGAACACTATCCCATTCTGCCTGACTTGGGAGCCCTCACTGAGGTCCAGCTGACCACAGACCCAGGAGAGTGAGACATGTTTTTGAGACACAACTACACAGAGATCCTTGAGCACATATGGCAAAGGATACATAGCAAAGAGCTTCTGAACTTTGCCATTACAGAGACATCCAAACCCAGAGGTGCATACATGCCAGCAAAGAATGAGACCAAATTCCATGATGGGGCTATATGCCGAGAAGCCAGAGAAAGAAATCAACCTTCTAAGACAGGCATGAGGTAGGGGTAAGTAGTGGTGGATTATTTTCTTTGAGTATCTATGTATGCAGATGTTTCATTAACTAATAACTGGCAGGCACAAAGCAGTTCATTCTGAAATGAGGGGTTGGAAGAGCAATCCAAAGGAACAGAATCCGTCTCTGAGTTGAAAGGGAAGGCCTTGAAAAGGGATCCTTTGGTCCACGGATCATTCCAGAAGATACAAGTCACATGAAGCAAGGCATACCTGCTGCAAGGCGCTGCCAGCTCTGGCTCTGAAGCTGCTCTCCTCCCCTCTCTTCCAGCCCCACCCCTGCACGCTCATCCCAGCCCCTCGGGCCCACTCACTGGTCTTATGTCCAGGGGAGCCGTGGTGCAGGGCGCCTGCCCAGGACCAGCGCTGCTGTCGGATTTCTGCCCATGTCTTCTTCACTGACCTCTGGATGGCTGCTTCGTAGCGCTCCTGGGTTGGGAAAGTCAGAGGAGAGGTCAGGCTTGCTGGCCTTCCTTATCTTTCGGAGAAAGGTCCCTCTCTCTGGTGATAGTGTCCTGCACCCCACACACACATTCACACACAAACTTTCCCTGACTCACTGCCAGTAACCAAGGTTACCAAACCTGGCAATAGATCCCTTCTAACTGCTTGGTTCTTGGGGAGCTTTTCATGGTTCTTGAGTCATTTCCTGGATCTATGAGGTGTTTCTCTGAAAATGGGTGGGGAATGTCCCTGCCTGGGGTTCCCAGGTGAGACCCCATCTGCCCCACTAAAGGCTCTGACTTTGGGCTTCCTTGGGTCTTTTGCCAGCCTACAAACGTGTCTGCAGATGTCTAGAGTGGGCGTGAGAGGACCACAGAGGCCATGTGAACTGGGAAAAGGCCCAGGCCTTCAGGAGGACATGGAGGTGCACTGACATGTGTGATGTATGGGCTCACATTCGGGCTGCTCGGCGCCCCTCTGGGCAGAGAGCACCCCACACAAACCTTGTTTTTCTCCAGCTTTTGTCGCTGCCTTTCCTCCAAGGCTGCGCGGCGCTGCTCAGCCTTCAGCCGCTGCTCCTCCAACCGTCTCCGGCGCTCCTGGAGCTGTTTCTCACGCAACGCCTTGGCCTTCTCCTCCTTCTCCAGCCATACTGCCTTCTTGGCGGCTGTGGGGACAGGGACCCCAGGCGGGACAGGCAGTGGTGTGAGCTTCCTCAGTGGAGTCTGGCCAAATGTGTCTTCCCACATTTTTTTTTTTTTTTTGGGTCACACCCGGCAGTGCTCAGGGGTTACTCCTGGCTCCATGCTCAGAAATTGCTCCTGGCAGGCACGGGGGACCATATGGGGCACCGGGATTCGAACCGATGACCTTTTGCATGAAAGGCAAAAAGGCAAACGCCTTACCTCCATGCTATCTCCCGGGCCCCCCACATTTTTTTTGTCTTACCCACCCCTCTCTCTTCCACTCTCTTAACTCTCAGCAAATCAAAGGTTTTCTGGTTGGGTTTTTCTTTTGTAGGGGGGATATATGCCCAGCATGCTCAGGGCTTACTCCTGGCTCTGCTCAGGGGTCACTCCTGGTGGGGTTCAGTGAACCAGATAGGGTGCTGAGGATCAAACTTAGATTGGCCATATGCAAGGCAAGCACCCTACCTGCTGTACTATTGCTCCAGCCCCAGGTTTTCTGCTTTATTTTGAAGGGTGGGTTGGTGGGTCACACCCATGATATTCAGAGGCTACTTGAGTGCTGGATTGAACCTGGGACTTCAGCAAAGCCTTCATTCCTGCCCTATGAGCCAACCCTTAAGGGCTTTTTGAAGACAGGGTCAGACTTCAGAAGAGGCAGCCTAATGGGGAGCCCAGATGTGACCCCTTGATCTTATGAATCTTGCCTTGGCCGAGTAATGAGTCCTTTAGTGCCAGCTCCCTGGCGACCCATGGGGCCTGGCCTGTCAGACAGGTTTCCATGTGACGACTGTTGTGGCCCAGGGATGAGATGAAGCTCCTAGGTCTGTGTCTTGACTGTTCCACCAGCTGGGTTGGATTAGGCCAGTGATTTCATCTTTCTGAGCCTTTGTTTTCCCACCCTCAACACGGACTGAGGATTTCCCATGACAAAGCCTGTTCTGCTCTTAGCACAGAGTACACCATTGTCTTTTCTCCCATTGCCAGGAACTCCAGACCATGTGGCACTTAGAATGAAGCTCACAGGCCTCCTACTTGTTCTGGGCACTTCCTAAGCCACCTTTGGGCTCTCTTGCTGGCAGGAAATCCTTCACAGCAGAACTATTGGGATGGGTGCATGTGTGCATGTGCGGGCAAGTGGCACTAGGCTCTTGCTCACCCTTTCCCCTTTGAGCTGTCACCCAGACCCCCTCACAGGCACACCTCAGAGTTCCCTGGGGTGCTGCTGTGACTAATAGGAGATGGTGATGCTGCTGGTGATGAAGGTATACCAACACTCACCCAGATACTTGGCCCGTTCTTCTCGCCGCTCCTTGGCCAGCTTGTGCCTCTCTCCTGCTTTCTTTACATCTTAGCCGAGGGAGCAAGAATAGATCTAGGTCAGAAGGCTCCCAGGAGGTAGTCAATTTGGGGCTCTCCCACCAGGATGTACCCTCTCAACCCCATCCCGTCTCCCATCTCCTCCAGGTCAAGGGAGTATTGTTCAGGATTGACATAAGCTGAGCCTAGAGTGGGTTGCGGAGCTCAGGATGGCACCCACCTTGCTTGGCAGGAGGACTGTCAGAGACTGGCACCGCTGTTGGGGATGGCTGGCTGCTCCTGCGGGGTGTCCTGGCATCCTTTGGGCCTGTGGCTGGTGGTGTGGACCCCCTGATCTTCGCTTCTGAGAAAGGGGACTCTTGCTGACTGCAAGGCCTCTCTGGATCTAGAGAGAGCCGCTCAGGGCTAGTGGCATTCTTCATGGCAGGAGGGGTGTCTGGGGGAGTGTCAGGCACCAGGGCTGACATTGGAGGTGGAGGAGGTGGTGGAGAGGGGTCACCTTCTGGAGAAGGTCTTGGCTCTGTAGGGGTTCGGGCTGCCAGAGCTAGAAGAAACAGAAGCACAAGGGAGAAAAGTCAGTCAACAAGACGGTCTGTGTTCTCAGCTCAACCTGCAGTTCTTGCTTGTTCTGGTCCAACAGACCCGCTCCATCCATCAGAGCCACATGTTTACTACAGTTCTTCTGGGCCAAGTATCGGTCCACAAAACAGTCAGGTCTCTCCTTGCAGGGCCTACTCCCTAATTGGGTAGACAAACAGCAAGACAACTAACTGTACAGGGGTCCTGAATGATAGTACAACTGTAGGGCATTTGCCTTGCAGGCCACCGACCCAGGATGAACCCAGGTTCATCCAGCATCCCATATGGTCCCTCAAGCCTGCCAGGAATGATTTCTGAGCACAGAGCCAGGAGTAACCTGAGTGCTGCTGGGTATGGCCCAGAAAACAAAAACAAAACAAAAGCAAACAAATAAGGACAACTGTACAGGAGAAACCCACTGTCCAGGGAAAACTGAGCAGTGAAGGTTACTATACACTAGGGGTGGGGAGCTGCCTGAAAAAACAACAGCCAATCTGAGAGATCCATAGGGTGAATTGGAGCTGACAAAGTAGGAAGGCGAG
This sequence comes from Crocidura indochinensis, assembly GCA_004027635.1. Classification (NCBI taxonomy): domain Eukaryota; kingdom Metazoa; phylum Chordata; class Mammalia; order Eulipotyphla; family Soricidae; genus Crocidura; species Crocidura indochinensis. The sequence continues at coordinate 2,374 of PVKC010048609.1, read as the reverse complement.
TTCTGGGAAGAAGATGAGACTGGAGCATTGGTACAGCAGGTAGGGTATTTGCCTTGTATGTGGCTGACTCTGGCTTGATTCCCAGTACCCCCAAGTGGTTTCCTGAGTCCCACCAGGAGTGGTCTTAGAGCACAAAGCCAGGAGTAACCTAACCTCTGAGCACCATCATGTATACACCTCCCTACACACACACCCCAAAAAGGAAAGGAAAATCTGTAGATGGGAGAGACAGCACAGGAGTTAAGGCACCTGCCTTACATATTCCATCCTGGCAATGTATATGGTCTCCCAAGTACTGCCAGAAGTGGTCCCAGAACATACAGCTAGGAATAGCCCAAGCACAGCTCCCGATTTGTCCCAACAAGCAAACTGAAACTTCAAAGATGGGCTAGAGAGAGTACAGCAGGTAGGAAGCTTGTGTTGCATACAATCAATCTGGATTTTATCCCTGGCATCATCCCATACAGTCCCAAAGAATAACCCCTGAGCACCACTGGGTATGGCCCCCAAACCCCCCAAAATTTAAAAAGAACCCACAGGGGCCGGAGCAATAGCACAATAGTAAAGCATTTGCCTTCCTAGCACGTGACCAACACAGGATGGACCCTAGTTCAAATTCCGGTTCAAATTCAAAGTCCCTGAGCCTGCCAGAACTAACCCCTGAGCGCTACTGGGTCTTACCCAAAAACTAAAATAAATAAATAAATAAAAAGAACCCACAAAGAATCGAGCATGTATAAAGGGACACCTGTGATTGGGAGATTTGTGCCAGATAGCAGAGAGCTGCCCTCGTCTGCCTCCCTCACCTTTGTGCATAATCTCAGCATCACAATGGCCAACTGAGGCCAGCCCAGGAGGAAGGACACCCAACAAGGCATAAGGAGGCTCAACTCGTGGGGTGGGCAGCCAGCAATATTTAGTCATTGTACTATTTTCTGTTTCAACCACCTTCAGATTTCTTTGATGTGACTTTCCCAGGATCCCCATGAGAGATTCTGGTGTGTGGGGGATGCCACCTGGTACATGTGAGCACATGTCCAACACAGAGTAGCAGGAAGACAGACTTTTGCAACTGTGATCTCACCATCCTAAGACAGGAAGGGAGTGCCTGCTTACTTGACAGGCAAGCAGCACACCGCTGAGCCTGACCTCTTTTGCTTTTGTGTCTACAAAATGGGGGAATGCCCAAGCCAGCTGTGATGTCAAGAGCATGTGTCACGACTGCTACGTGCCCCTTCCTCCTCTTAGCAACCAGGGAAACCTCTGAATCCCAGGCCCTGGTGCCACCTGCTGCTGCTCTCTGGGCACTGAGGGGCAGGAGGGTAACACAGGCCTTCTCTTGGGAATCGGCCAGGGATCCCTGGGAAGGTGGCTCTCAGGAAGCATATTTTGCTTTCTCAGGGGGTGTCACTAGGTTCTCTGCTGGGAAATCTGATCTTTTTAGGAGGTTACCTGGTAGTGACATGAGTACAGGGAAGGACACTCCTGTGGACTAGCTATGGGGACTCTGGGAAGATGATGTCCGGTGTTGTCTAACTAGGAGCCCTGAAATAAGACTATAGTAGATAGGGTATTTGCCTTGCACATGGCCAACTAAAAATCAATCCTCAGCATCCCGTACGGCTCCCCAAGCCTCTCCAGGAGTGATCCCCGAGCTCAGAGCTAGGAGTAAGACCTGAGCATCCCTGTGTGTGACTCAAAGACAAAAATAAAACAAAAGATACAAAAGAATTCTGATTTCTCTGCTGTGTGGTCTTTGGTTAGTTATAGACCATCTCTCCCTTTCTGTTGTTGTTTTCGGGCCACACCTGGAGATGCTCAGTGATTACTCATGATTCTGTACTGAAGAATTAATCCTGAGGCTGGAACAGTAGCACAGCAGGTAGGGTGTTTGTTAGCACATGGCAGACCTGGGTTCGATCCCAGCACCCCATATGGTCCCCCGAGCCTGCCAGGAGTGATTTCTGAATGCAGCACCAGAAGTAACTCCTGAGTGCTGCCGGGTGTGATCCGAAGATCAAGAACAAACAAACAAAAAGAATTACTTCTGGTGAGGTTCACAAGGACCATACAAGGTGCTAGGGATTGAAGCTGGGTCAGTTGCATGCAAGGCAAGACCCTACTTGACCCTTTGTGCCACAGCTCCTCCTCCACAGATACAGGCAGTGCCAGGGTGGGGATGTGACTTAACAGTAAAGTGGTGGGGCCGGGCGGTGGCGCTGAAGGTAAGGTGCCTGCCTTACTGCGCTAGCCTTGGACAGACTGCGGTTCGATTCCCCGTGCCCCATATGGTCCCCCAGGCCAGGGGCGACTTCTGAGCACATAGCCAGGAGTAACCCCTGAGTGTCACTGGGTGTGGCCCAACCCCCCCCCC
>PVKC010048608.1:0-11000 GCA_004027635.1 Crocidura indochinensis | reverse complement strand
GGTTAGTTAGAGAAATAACTACATTTTGAACTGTCCTAAAAATGAGAATGTATGAGGGAAATGGAGAGTTTGTCTAGAGTACAGGCGGGGGTTGGGTGGGGAGGAGGGAGATTTAGGACAATGGTGATGGTAACGTTGTACTGGTGATGGGTGGTGTTCTTTACATGACTGAATCCCAAACACAATCATGTATGTAATCAAGGTGTTTAAATAAAATATATTTAAAAAAAGTTATATCCTGAATAAAATTGAAACCAGCTAATCCAACAACAATGAAAGAACCAAGATAAAAAGACATACTTCCATTGTAAACCCAAGCAATGTTCCATTTATGTTAATGTTAATTTTATTTTTTGCTGTAAATCTCCATACCTATCTAGATATAAAAATATAAAATACTTATTCCAGGGTGAGGATGGTAGAGATGGTGAGTCACATCCTGCAAAGTCATTGGCTTACTTTTTTATCTTAAAGGTAATTTTGTTTTTTATATTTACTTTACATATACATTTTCAATAATACATATAAATTTTACATTAACCTTAGCTTTTTTAGTGGCTCTATATTTTTTGATCTTTACATTCATCTATCTTTGCAAACATTGTCTCTATATAAATCTATCTCTGCAGGTTTGTAAGGTATTGAAATGTTCTGATATTCTTTTATCATCTATAATTATGATTCTTTCTTGTAATTTATTTTTAACATACTAATTCCTGACCTTCATCCTTAAATGTCCAATTGTCTTCAATTCATAGCAATCCAAATTATTATAATGAGATGGTATCAAGAGCATCATTGGCCATTGGCCTAGCATGTACAATTCTCTGGTTTGTGATGAGCACTCCGTTCTTACTGTTATCCTTTGCATCTTTTTTTATTATCTATTGAAATAATTTTAGAACAATTAAGATTAGGCCTTCTTTAGTTATATAAATATAGATGTGTGCTGAAGATTTAACTCAATTAGTAAATAAAACTGATAGTGTTTTAATGAATTTAATGGAGAACCCCCAAAAGTACTAGATGTATATGGATGTATAGATCAGTAATGCAGAAACCAATGCTAATTAATTTAAAGCATTTAAAAAATTTTTTTGGTTTTTCAGGCCAAATCCCTTTGATGCTCAGGGGTTACTCCTGGCTAAGCATTCAGAAATTGCCCCTGGTTTAGGAGGACCATATGGGATGCCGGGGGATTGAACTGTGGTCCTTGGTTAGAGCTTGCAAGGCAGACACCTTAACTCTAGCACCACCTAGCCTGCCCCCAAACATTTAAATATTAATTTAAAGATTAATTTAAAGTGGGAAGAAAGTTATCCTTCACTGAATAGAGTTTAGATGTTTTTAGCTGAGAATCATACATTATTATAGAACATTTACAGAGCTGTTTACTGATTCAATATAAGGTAATAGAATAGCAAACAGCATTAATTTAAAAACATCAATACAGGAGAGATAAACATTTTGAAAAAAATACATTGTCTGGATTGGAACTCAGGAATAGCAGAGAGATGGTGCATTGAAAAGGTAAAGGAAATTAGAAACTGATAGTGCTAACAAGAAATAATTCAAGAGAAATATAGTGTGTGTTCAGGAAACAACAAAGGAGGGACCATTTTGTGACACTATTAGCTCTGACTCAGAGAAAAAAAAAACTCATATCATATACACTGTACAAACCACTTCCCCAGCAATCCCTTTCCATGATAGTCCTGATCACTAGCATGTCATAACTTTCCTTTCTTAATGTTTGTGGTTTGAGTCATTTCTGTTTAGAAATGCACCCAGAGGACACAGGTGGTAGCAAAGATGCATTTGGAAAGACATAATTGAAGTCATCAAGTTTCCACTGACATTTCAATCATATTCTTGCTGTCAAGACTCTGGTTACAGTTAAATCTTAATATGCTCAAGGAATTTTGAAGTGATCTTGTCTCCCTTTTAAAGTACAGGACATTGCAGAAATAAAGCTTGTGGAAATATTTGCATGGTTTGACCCAGTGGCATCATTAGCTTTTTTAGACAACTACAGCCCTAATGTCATCAGTTTGGCAGGCAGTTGCCAAAGTGGATGGCACTGGGTATTCCTTTCAACAGGTGTCTTCTTTTCCAGGACCCAAATTAAAGTCTATTTTCCATAACGTCAGAAAGCACATCTTTAGAAAAGCATGCTTTAAGTGCTCTCAGTTTCCTCTCCTTTTTTTTAGCTTGAGAAATTGTGACAATATTTGACATATCTAAGCGAAAAATTCAGAATGGGAATAGTCTGCCCTGCTGTGTGATTGCTGACTGGGAGAAGCTGAGGTGACCTGTTTGCTCTGCATGTTTCTCTTCTCTGATCTCCTGAAGCTCTCCTCAGAGGACTAGGAAGGACCCAAGGAAGATTCAGAATGGATAGTTAGAACAATTAAAAGGAAAAAATGCCATTAGAGGGAACATATTACTATCTGTATAATGAAAACGTAACCACTTCTTTCTCTTTCAATTATTTAGTGGAGATTTATTTTAGATAGAGCAAAATTGAAGAGCTGTGATAAGGTTGGCAGAACCCCTACACTACTCCCACATTTTTTATATATTTTATTTATATCCTTTCTATTCTCTTATTTATCTCTCTATTTCTGTCTTTCAGATTCTCCATTATTCTTTCATTACACACTGCCACCTCCCATCCCCACAAGATATACTCTGATATTTCATATTTTCTAGACTTCTCTGAAATACTTCTCCCTTAATTGACACTATTGGCTGCCAGTCCCAGCTTCTGACTAGAAAATAAATGTCCTTCTTTCTTCAGTACTGTTAGGTGCCATCTTGTGTTCCTGTTACCACCTTGCATTTTGCTAATCAAAGCATTTATTATGCCATATTGAAATGTGCCTCTTTCGTTAAACTGTGAACACAGGACTGCAAGATACACTTGCAGCTATTTTGTTCAACATTACACCTTCAAAGCTGGAAAACTACCTGGAGAATCGAAGAAACACAGAATATTTGTAGAATGAAGGACTGGTTGAGCAAGCACATATATGAAAAGGAAGAATATTTATTCAGTGAATGAATATAGTGACTATGATTTTCAAGGTGAATGATCAAAAAGAGCAAATGATTGTCTTAAGCAAGAAAAAGATTAATTTATGAAGGAATCAGAAGGTTTGTTTTGTTCCAGATGGCAGAGTTAATCCATAGAGCTGGAAGATGCTTAGAATGAAGTTTCAGCTCAAAGGATTTTTCTAAAAATAGTACAGCCTAACAATGGAACAGATTGCCTCAAAGGTGCACATAGGACAGAATATTGTAAGAGATGTATGGGATGCTATGTGAGGGTAATCAGAGATTGAGGATGGGGAATTAAGGGGTTTGAAATTTTAACGATAAAGAGGAAACTGGAGGAGATGGTTTATTTAGTCATCATTTATCCATTCACTCGGTAAACACTTACGGAGCACCTGTGTGCTGTACCATGATAAGCCCTGAATATTTAAAGATGAAATAAGATACAGTCATTGAACTGTGACACCCAAGCACTTATTCCAGTGTAAAGGAGAGACTCAGAGCAAAGAGTGTGCTGAAACTACCATGAGAAAGGTAAGGCAAATGACTAAGGAGGCCAGAAAGAGGCCCTAATCTGTTTAATTGGGGCAAAAGAGAATGAATCCATCAGACAGGTTTCCTGCAGAAAGGTAAAATTGAATTAATTTAAAAAATTAAATTAAGTAATACCCAGGGATGTTTATGAGTAGAAGTATTGTAGGTAGTAACTGAAGGAAGAAGGTATATATTATGGGAGAGAGGTGGGGATTCTTACACAAAGAAAAAGCTGGATAAGCATTCTCACAGTGGTAAAATATTGAAGATTCAATATGTAGCTGCAAATTTGATTCATACTAGGAAATTATGAAAAAATCTGGTTAAATTCAAAGATAGAAGTAGAAAGATACATACAGCTTTTTCAGACTTTGGTTTTGGAGGTTCACTCTATGAATGCTTTAGTGAAATGCTGTTCCAGAATAGGTAATTTGGGGACATCCTATCCTCTCTGTATCTCTTGCCATGTCCAGTTTTGGAGACTGCTTGACTGATAACTAAGCAACCTAGTGATATTTCTGCAAAGCTACAATCCCAGGCAAAATTCAAGCAGATCCATGCTGACATTCACTTCTTAGAATGTGTTCAGTGATAAAGTGAACCCTTGTACATCAGATTTGTGTCTAGATGTCAGTCATTTGAATAGATGCTGTAGAAAATTGAAAAACTTTTATGTAGTAAATCCAAAAAGAATTAAATCAGATGAATTATCATAGCATTAATTCATCCAAACTAGAATATAATAGAAATATAGTAATTCTAATACTTCTATTATATTTTCACAGAAATAAAAACTTTTCCCTGACTAAATGATAGGCCAGTTTTAAGTGCTTTATATTGCAGGCAGCAAAGAGTTCAGTGCTGTCATTCCATTCTACTAACAAAATGATGCTGGTATGTGTTCTAGCTCTTAGGCTCAAATAGTCTTTCTTTTAAATATAGTATCCTCACTAATATTTCATTCTGTTTCTCAAAAGAGGAAAAAAAGTCATGAAAAATGTGCTGTCTTTTTTAATCTTTATTTAAATACCTTGATTACAAATATGGTTGTAGTTGGGTTTCAGTCATGTAAAGAACACCCCCCTTCACCAGTGCAACATTCATATTACACATGTCCCAAATCTCCATGATCCCCACCCCACCCCTACCTGTACTCTAGACAAGGTTTCTACTTCCCTCATTCATTCACATTGCTATGATAGTTCTCAATGTAGTTATTTCTCTAACTGCACTCATCACTCTGTGGTGAGCTTTATGTTCTGAACTGGACCTTCCAGTCCTCAAATGTGCTGTCTTAAGCACAGTAGGAAAACTAGATTGAGATGGAAAGGGATAGTAAATTCCCAAGTCACTTGATAATGTGTCATTTTTTTTATAAAGTGCTGTTGTCTACCTGATCTTATTGGATGCTCACAAACTCTCAATCTGCTCCAGAAATGCTGTGGTCATCTCCAGGCAAAGAAACTCAAAATCAGAGAAGTCACAAGACTCACGAGATTCCATAGTGAAGAATTTGTCTGACAGGGATTGGAACATGGGCACTTGAACTCAGAAGCAAACACCACATTTGCCCTTGATATCATGATCCCACATAACAAGGTGTCGTTGCAGATCAGAGGGATGATCTTTTATCAACCCACTTCCTTTCTTCCTCCACCTACTGCATCTTCATCAGAATCCTTGCAAGTTTTAGAATGTTTCAGGCTCTTGTTTGTTTCAGGGCCACCTTCTTATTGCTCCTTATGTCTGTCTGGAAAATTTTCTAAAGCAATGTGAATAAGAAGTTAATGGAGCTAGGAGTAATCCCTGAGCACTGCCGGGTGTGACCCCAAAAAAACAAAAACAAACAAAAAAATGTGGACTGTAACTCCATATGGGAGCACACAATATAATGTGAGGTTGAGGGTGGGGTATTTTAAAACAAAACAAAATTGTGGTTTGAAATTAGTAGTTTATTATTATTAAACTTTTGATTCGTATAACTGTTCTGCATAGGATTCCCCCCAAAATGTTTCTAGTGAGGAGTACCAAGTGAGAAAATAAATAAAAAGCTCTATTTAGCCACTAGTTTATGAGAGTCCATGGAGTAATAACCAGTATTCATAGTTTGGGAGTGACACATTTAAAAACCTCATTGTTAAACACATGTTTTTTTGGTTTTTGGGTCACACCCAGCAGTGCTCAGGAGTTCCTCCTGGCTCTACATTCAGAAATTGCTTCAGGCAGGCTCCGGGGATATATGGGATGCCAGAATTCGAACCACCATCCTTCTGCATGCAAGGCAAATGCCCCATCTCCATGCTATCTCTCCGGCCCTGATGAACTCATATTTTAATTGAAAATGTAAAATATTCATAAAATTCAAAATGAATAAGCTGCTGCATACTTACTTCCTAATATAAATGGCTTACTCAATGTAGTAAGACAATCTCTATCTCCGTGGGCCTCTTATTTTTTCATGTTTCTTTTTGACTCTTTCCACAGAGTTTTGCAAATGTAAAGGACCCAGGGTCTAGCACAATTTACAGCACAACAAGTAAGCAGCTGGAGGCAATCACATTGAATGTATATCCACACCATGGGATGTCAGAGGCATTTGCTGCTCTCTGTCACTTTAATAATTTTACCAACTTTGGAAGAAAAATATTGATAGTGTTGAATTTGGAGAAATTCAGCTCATTGTAATGACAACTTTGTTCCCTGGTTATGCATCTCACATACTCTCAGTAAAGGCTAGAGAGTGTCTGCACTGCCATCCTGATTTATTTCAATGAACATTAATAATGAAAAAAAGTAGGAAGACAGTGAAAATACTAGGATTATATACATTGATCAAACTGCTTAACACAAATTAGGTTCTATACTCTCTTATTTTACGAATTTCCATAAATTGAAGTGCAATGGCAGCTTAAATTATGCTGGTTGGTTCCTAAATAGAAGAAGGTCATTGTGGGAACCATTGGTTAAAATGAATGTTGATTTTTTTTCTGAGCATATTTATATGAGGATGATTGATTAAGCTTGCTTATTGAACTTAAAGAAAAAATTAAATGTAATACTACTTAGAATAATGAGAAAAGATAGCAAACAGAACTGTTCTTAGGGTTAGTTTCTCTCTAGAATTTAAGGTGGATTATTTTTCTTAATTATAAAATAATTAGTGTAACTTCAGAATATATTTAAAAGAAAAATTGGCCCGGAGTGATAACATAATGGTAGGGCATTTGCCTTCCACACAGCTGATCCAGGACGGATGGACCTTGGTTTGATCTCTGGAGTCCTATATGGTTCACTGAGCCAGGAGTGATTTCTGAGTGCATAGCCAGGAGTAACCCTTGAGTGTCACTGGGTGTGGCCCAAAAACTAAAACAAAAAAATTTTTTGAGCTGAGACCAAAATAAATGCTTTCTAAAATGTAACAATTACATCAAAACCTAAAATGTGTACTAAATGAAATAAAATTAGAGGGACAGAAGCAAAAACAGAATTATCTCATTTCTGGGTAGTATTAAAAACAAAGCCAGAGAAGAGAGAAGACCTTAGGATCACAAACCCACAGACTCTGACCACAGAATTAAGTTTATCTTGCAAGTTGGTCAGGTCAAAAGGTCTATGGAGAAGGAGTGTAAACATGTTGGTGGTGAGCAAAACTGGTGCCAGCATACCCCTAAAATACATAAATATGTATACTCTTGCAATTGCATATCAAAGAATACAAATAATAAGTGATAGTAAATAAAAATACAAACAGATGTTTGCATCTTCTACTGTGCACAGTTACAGATAACAGGTTTTATATAGTCTACTCATAGTCTCTGAATTATCTCTGTGATTATGTCATCTTATATAAGATATAATTCTCTGTCTAGTTGACATGGGGACTTGAAAGACTCTTTCATTACTCTTTCTGCTTCTTAAGTTTTCTGTTGCTTTTCCTTTTCTCTCCATTGGAAACAAGTGAAACTGGGCGACATTGACCCAAGATGACAGTGAAGCTTCCTAGGAAACCTCAGACACAAAGTTTCCATCTCACTAAAATTACATATTGCACATATGGTGCTACTTCATAAAGTGAAGCATAGCCATTGGATTCTTTATCATATTTGGATTTAATATCAGCTGCTTTGAATCAGACTGAGAAATTGCTCAGCAGATTAAAAATAAAACAAAACACACACAGGATAAAAAAAGAACAAATTAATATGTAGTTCTGCACCTTCTCATTTTATCTTTACTATTACTATTATTATTATTATTATTATTATTATTTGAATTTTATAATTGATGGAATAAGGTTTTAGAACATACAGGGTAAAATTAAGTAGGAATTCCATTGCAGGAAATCTAAGGGAAGTGGCTCATTTTATAGGTCAGGGGCTCTTTAGCATTCATATATGAAAACTGTTTCTATTCATGGAAAGCAGTTGGATTGTAACAAATTTTTAAAATTTTGTTATTCTTTCTGTGTTTTGGAGTTGCCATATCAAACAATACTATTCCTGACTTGCGGTGTGCTGAGATGAGAGTCAAAACCAGGGCCTCACACATGCAGTTATCTTCTCTTTACTTATTTTATTTTATTTTTAATTTTGGGCTACACCCAATGACTTTCAGGTATTACTCCTGGCTATGCACTTTGAAATTGCTCTTGGCTTTGGGGGACTATATAAGATATGTGGGATCAAAACCAGGTCCATCCTGGATCAGCTGCATGCAAGGCAAACACCCTACCACTACATCATCATTCCGATCCCATTAGTTGTCTTTTCTTGCACAATTTTGAAATTTCATCCAGATTTGCTCTACTCCTAAAAAATAGCAATAATCTGCATATAGCTCTCTTTATGTATGCACAAGCAAACACACACACACACACACCAGTTCTTTTTGGTTAAGGTAAATGTAAAGAACCTTTCCCAGACTCATAGGTGCATTAATTCCTCCAATGTGACAAGATCAAACCCACATGTTACAAGTTCTATTCTTTGATACATAAAACAGTAACCTAAAATGTTAGCCCCTAGTACTCAATTACAACAAAAATGTTCATAAACCTAACTTGAAAAAATGTTGATGATCTTTTACCCTCCCATCAGACACTGAAATTTGATTACATCAAAATTTGAGAACACTCAGTCTGAGAAGAGCTTACTTGTCCCCTATTGACTAGTATATATGCCTCACAACCTACCCCATTGCCTCAGGAAAAAAACATTGCTAACTATATCACCCATTCAACCTCTCTACTGGTCATTTTACTTCCCAAACATAAACTCATTTTCTATTTTAATTTTTAGTACTTTTAATAATATCTTTATTTAAGCACCATGGTTACAAACATGTTTGTAATTGGGTTTTAGTTATAAAATAAGAACACCCCTTCAAGAGTGCAACCTTCCCACCTCCATTTCCTTTCTCTCCAACCCCATGCCTGTCTTCTAGAAAGGCATTCTATTTCTCTCACTCATGACCATTGTCATGATAGTTGTTAGTGTTATTATTTCTCTATCTGCACTCACCTCTCTTTGTGGTAAGTTTCATATCATGGACAAGTCCTGCCAGCCCTTATCTCTATTGTCTCTGTGTTTTGAAATACTGTCATTTATTTCTCTTAAATGCCACAGATGAGTGAGATATTCTGTCTCTCTCTCTCTCTCTGACTTATTTCACTCAACATAATAGTTTCCATGTCCATCTATGTATAGGAATATCTCATGACTCCATTTTCTCTGATGGGTGCATAGTATTCTATTGTGTATTGTACCACTATTCTGTTGTCAGGCATCTGGGTTGTTTCTAGATTTTGGCTATTGCACATAACGCTGCAATGAACATAGGTGTGCAGAAAGCATGTTTGCATTGAGCTTTTGTGTTCCTAGGCTATATTCCAAGGAAAAGTATACCTGGATCATATGGACTCAATTTCCAGTTTTTGGAGGAATCTTCATATTGTATTCTATAAAGTCTGAACTCGAAGACATTCCCAACACCAGTGAATGGGAGATCCTTTCTCCACACATCTCCATCAGCACAAATTGTTCTTATTTTTTGCGATATATGCCAGTCTCTGTGACATGAGATGGTAACTAATTGGTTTGTTTTGCATATTTATGGTGATAGGTTTTGTGGAGTATTTTTGCATGTGCCTTTTGGCTGTTTGTATTTCTTCTTTGAGGAACTATCAGTTAATTTCTTCTCCACATTTTTTGATGGGGTTAGAAATTGTTCTCCAGTTAAGTTCTGTTTTACGTTGTATATGTTAGATATAAGTCCCTTATCTGATGGGTAATGGGTGAATAGTTACTTCCATTCTGTAGGTGACCTTTGTATTATAGTCATTATTTCCTTTGAGGTGTAGAAGCTTCATATCTTAATATAGTCTCGTTTTTTTTTTATCTCTGCTTCTACATGTTTGGAAAGTGATGTTTCCTCCTTGAAGATGCTTTTAGTCTCAATGTCATAGAGTGTTTTATCTACATGTTCTTCTATATACCTTATGGTCCCAGGTCTGATATCAAGGTCTTTAATCAATTTGGATTTGATCTTTATGCATGGTGTTAGTGGAAGATCCAATTTTGCTTTCTTGCATGTGGCTGACCAGTTGCCCCTACACCACTTGTTAAAGAGGCTTTCCTTGTTCCATTTTGCATTTCTTACTCCTTTATCAATGATTAATTGATTGTATGTCTTGGGAACATTCTCTTAATTCTCAAGTCTATTCCATTGATCTGAGAGTCTGTCTTTATTCCAATACCACGCTGTTTTAATGGCTTTCCACTGAGGTTTTCATTTCATCTACTGAGTTTTTCAAACCTATTATTTCAGTTTGGAGTTTTCTGATTTCTATCTTCATATCCTCTTGATTCCTATTTGTGGTCCGTTAAACTTGGTCTATTCTTTGAGTTTTATGCGCACCCTCCATATTTCTTCCTTAAACTCCTTGTCTGAAAGGCAAAATAAGTAATTGGCACTTTTTGGGTGTTCTGAGTTGCCATCATCATTCTTTATGCATAGTGTTGACCTGTGTTGTTTCCCCATTCTCACACTTGTAGTGTGGTGTTTTCTACATTTTGTGCCGAATTTCGTTGGATAGAAGAGGTACATGGCTGAGAAGTGAGCAGAGAGGTTACACTTCTCAGGCTCCACCCTTCTTGGGCGAGACAGCCTACCTCTGCTGGCATGCCAGGGAGATCTACTATTCTGTCTTCAGGATCTGTTCTGGGCTGGGTCTTTCTTGGCTGCCTCGCAGAGCACAGGTGAAAGTTCCTAACCACAGATCCTTTACAAGTCTTTGTTCACTTTTCCCTGAGATTTGATAAGCTATCACAATTGACAGTTAAGAAAATTACCCCAATTACCTTCAGCAGCACATGTACTAAAATTCGAACGATACAGAGATTAGCATGGTC
>PVKC010048607.1:0-10868 GCA_004027635.1 Crocidura indochinensis | reverse complement strand
TTTCTTTTCTTTTCTTTTCTTTTCTTTTCTTTTCTTTTCAAAATAGCTCTTGGCAGGCACGGGGAACCACATGGGACACAGGTATTCTAACCAACCACCTTTGGCCCTGGATCGGCTGCTTGCAAGGCAAACCACCGCTGTGCTATCTCTCTGGGTCCAAACACCTTACTTTCATGCTATCTCTCCAGCCCCCAGGAGTGATTCCTTAGCACAAAACAATGAATACTCCTGAGCACTGCTGGTGTGGTCTAGAACAGAAAAACAAAACCCAAAACAACTCAGTACAGGTGTTCAGGAATCCAGTAATCTGCTTTATAGTATATTTGGCCCAGGTGCTTCATCCTATAGTTCTGGGTGCTTCTTGGGCTCCTAATAATATATTTAGGGGTCATTCGTGCTACCTCTTGCCATGCTTAGTATGGGAGGGTACATACGTGGTACCAATGGGAGGATCAAACTCAGGAACTTGTGTATATAAGGAATGTATGCTACTTCTTTTAGCTGTTTCCCTCATCCTAGAGAATCAATTATGTTTGAAGGTATTGATTTTAAGGGGCCAGAGAGATAGTGTACAGTTGGTAGGGTGTTTTACAAGTATCCCACTAAGCTTCAATCTCTGCACCCCTTATGCTCCCCCAAACACCACAGGGAATCATTCCAGAGGGCAGAATCAGGAGTAATTCCTGAGCATCACTGGGGATAGCCCAAAACAACAACAAAGGTATAGACTTAATAAATGTGCTTTTGAAGTGAGCACAAAAAAAGTTATAGGCTTAAATAGGGACCGGAGAGATAGCACAGCAGTGTTTGCCTTGCAAGCAGCCGATCCAGAACCTAAGGTGGTTGGTTCAAATCCCGGCGTCCCATATGATCCCCCGTGCCTGCCAGGAGCTATTTCTGAGCAGATAGCCAGGAGTAAACCCCTGAGCACTGCCGGGTGTGGCCCCCCCCAAAACCCAAAAAAACAAAAACAGAAACAAAAAAAAAAGAAAAAAGTGGGGCTGGAAAGATAGCATGGAGGTAGGGTGTTTGCCTTTCATGCAGAAGGTCATCGGTTCGAATCTCGGTCCCATTTGATCCCCCATGCTTCCCAGGAGCAATTTCTGAGCATGGAGTCAGGAATAATCCCTGAGCACTGCCGGGTGTGGCCCCCCCCCCCAAAAAAAAAAGTTATAGGCTTAAACTTGGGATAATTTCCTAATTTTCAAGTTTAGGAAGTATCTATTATTTAGCCATTATTGAAAGTAAATTACTGCCTATGTAAGATCACATAGTATGCAAATTTATAATATTTTGTTTTTGTACCAACAAAATATAGCAGTGTCTTCTGGCAATCCTATAACCAAACTTGGTTTCCATGCATGCAAAACATTGGTCTCAGCTCTTTGAGACATCTCCCTAGTCCTGTAATCTCCTCTTGTGCCCCTGAAATTTTTTGGCCAGACCCAACTGTACTTAGGGTTTATTCTTGGACTTGCACCAAGAGTTACTCCTGGTGGGTACAGGTGACCGTAGTGCCAAAGAGGAGCCTTAAAACCAGTAGTACTGCTTTTTCTTCTCTCAGCCTTGTTATTTTGTTTTTGAGCCATAACTGTTGGTACTCAGAACTTACTCCTGCCAGGCTCGGGGACCATTATAGGTTGCCAGGGAGTGAACCTAGGTTGACCATCTGCACGGCAAATGCCCTACCCACTATACGACCTTCCCTAACCCCAACCATTTTCATTTTTGGTTAAGCTTGTTTCAATTCCAGGATCTGCCACGTGTAAGGTAAGTGTCCTGCTTATTTTGTCTCTCTGTCCCCTTGATGCTTATTTTATATTTATAACTGTTTCAATGATTGGTAAGAAGCATGGTAGGAGGAGAAGCTTGGAAATATGTTGAGTATGCATATACATCTAAAAGTCATAAACTGGAAAATGAACAGTTTTAGTAATTTGTTGACTATAACTAAAATGTTAACTTGGATATTGCTCAGATTTGGTGAAAGTTTTCTTGTTTTAATTGCTTGTGACTTGTGAAAAAACAATGTCTCCATAGGTTCTGTACCTCCTTTAGTGAATCCACCTCTACTCAACACTTTTCAACCAGGAACTCCCACTGGGCCCCCTCCAGCTGGAGGACCATCACCAGTGAGAATGCCCCCTCCTCAGAAATCATCACAAAAGGCTGTGTCCCAAGCATCATTTAATTCAGCTTGCAATCCAGAAGGTAAGTCCAGCAAAACCCAAATCAAGTCCTAAAATTTTGACTCAGGAGAGAAGAATAATTAGTATCTGAATTCTGTATATCTGCATACTTAAAAAAAATGATTTGGTTGTTTTGTTTTGTTTTGGTTTGATTTTTTTGGGGCAACACTCAGCAGTGCTCAGGATTCACTCCTGGCTTTGTAATTACTAATCACTCCTGGAGGGGTTCTGGGGCCATATGGGATGCAGTTCCTTCCCTTCCCCCGTCCCACCTCCCTCCAGATTCTTAGGGGCTACTTCTGGCTCTGCACTTAGGAATTACTCCTGGAAGTCTCATGGGGACCATATTGGGATGCCAGGGAGTGAACCTATGTTGACCATATGCAAGGCAAATAAATGCCCTACCTGTTGTACTATTTCTTTGGCCTCTGAAATTGAGATTACAAAATTGCCTAATGATGAGACTAGAGAGGTTAATGCTTTTGACTTATGTGCTGCTACCAGTTTTGATCCTTGACACCAAATATTCTCCCCTGAGCATTACCAGTAATGAACCCCTGAGCATCACTAGGAGTGGTCCCCCTCCAAAAAAGCCCCAAAACTAATGAATTTTAGTAACCCTGTTTTGGGCTGTGTGCTAGAACTTGGGAATCACTACAATAGTTGTCTTGGTTGCTGTACAGATTTAAAAATGAACAGGTTAGGGCAGTACTGGGGAGTCATGTGATACTTGAGGTTAAACTTTGATATCATATGTAAAGCACGTACTTAAAAGGCCTTTCATTTATCTACTAACCCCTGTTAAAATTTTCTTTCAGTATTTAGGAATTTTCTTGTGGCCTAAACCAGTGGTCGGCAAGCCATGGCTCGTGAGCCACATGCAGCTCTTTATACTTTTTATTGCGGCTCTTCTGTGCGTCGGGTGGCTCAAGGAGTCAGGACTCTGCTCCTAGCCTCTGTCAGTGCACATCCTGTGTGGCTCTCAAAATAAATTTCACTCAAGCCTGGGGCCTTTGTTGGATTAAAGTATTAAACCTTAAAAAAAATAATAAAAAAAATAAATTTCACTCGTGGTTTTGTTTGGCTCAGTTGAAAAAAAATGGTTGCCCATCAATGGCCTAAACTGATTGAAAAGTTAAGGTTTATATATTAGCTGAACTCTTACAGAAATTGTACTATTTATTCTAATTTAACTCTTAATAATTTTTTATTATTATTTTTTAAGGTATTACACCAAATACCAATAATGGATCTATGGTGGTTCACAATAGTTATGATGAAATTGAAGGCGGTGGATTCTTGGGTAAGATGCAGTAAAATATTTATTTAAAAAATTTTATTATTTTTAGTGAAGAAAAAGTACATATGTATCTATATGTATAAATATATCTGCTGGTGCTTAAATTATTTCTGGCTCTAAGCTCAGGGGATTCTTCTTCTTTTTTTTTTTTTTTTTTTTGGTTTTTGGTTTTTGGGCCACACCCAGCGATGCTCAGGGATTACTCCTGTCTGTCTGCTCAGAAATAGCTCCTGTCAGGCACGGGGGACCATATGGGACACCGGGATTCAAGCCAACCACCTTTGGTCCTGGATCGGCAGCTTGCAAGGCAAACGCTGCTGTGCTACCTCTCTGGGCCCAGGGAGTTCTTAATGGATCTGGGGACCATATAATATCTTAGGGATTATACCTAGGTTTGTCTATGTGCAAAGCAAACCCTTAGCCACTATACTAGCTCTCTAGTCCTGAAACAAAAGTAGTTTTTTTTTATTTTTTTTATTTTTTGGGGGGCACACCTGGTGACGCTCAGGGGTTAGTCCTGGCTATGCACTCAGAAATTGTCGTTGGCTTTGAGGGGCCATGTGGGATGCTGGGGATCAAATTGAGGTCTGTCCTGGGTCAGCCACGTGCAAGGCAAATGCCCTAATGCTGTGCCACCACTCTGGCCCTATCACTGTGCTATTGCTCCGGCCCCATTAATGAATATGTTTTATTTAAAATATTGTGGAGTATAAAATATAACTTAAAAATTACCTTGTTTATAGCAACACCACAGGTTCCTAGTAAGAATCCCACAATGAGCCGAAGTGTTGGATATTCATATCCCTCCTTACCACCTGGTTATCAGAACACAGCACCACCTAGTACAGCTGGAATGCCACCTTCTTCCATGAGCTATCCAAGTGGGCCACAACCCTATTCACAGGTAAACTTTGTTTTATTTTGTTTTGCATAGTTTTTTTTTTTTTTTTCTCCATGTAATGCTTGGGGACTACTTTCTTTATTGGGGCGAGAAGGGGTTTTGGATTTTTGGGCCATACCCGGCAGCACTCAGGGGTTTCTCCTGGCTCTGTGTTCAGAAATCGCTCCTGATAGGCTCAGGGGACCATATGGGATGATAGGAATTGAACCTGGGTCCATCCTGGGTTTGCCTAGGGGCTACTTCTAATGATGCCCAGGGCTGGAACCCAGGCCTTCCAGTTTTGTGGAGTGACGGTTAGGTGGGAGTTTGGGACACATGTCAGAGTTTGGGACACATGCTCAGGGACTCCGGGATTGCTTCTGGAGGTGGTGGAGGGACCATCAGTGCTAACTTGGGTTAGCCACATAACTTGGGAGGGACCATCTAACTTGGGTTAGCCACATACTCAGAAAGTATTTGAACCCCTGTTCTATCTATTTAGACCTTGACTTCGTAATTTTTTTTTTTTTTTTTTTTTTGGTTTTTGGGTCACACCCGGCAGTGCTCAGGGATTACTCCTGGCTCCATGCTCAGAAATTGCTCCTGGCAGGCACGGGGGACCATATGGGGCACCGGGATTCGAACCGATGACCTTTTGCATGAAAGGCAAACACCTTACCTCCATGCTATCTTCCGGGCCCCGACTTCGTAATTTTTTTTTTTTCCAACCTGTTTTTACATCTTGGCTTAAATTGCAAATGTTAAAAGATTTTTGTTTTATTTTTGGGTAACATTGGGTACTGCTCAAGGTCTACTTCTGGCTATGTGCTGAAGGCTGCTTTTGGCAGTTAAATAGTTAAATAGTTTTGGCAGTGGGAATCAAACCTCAGACCTTCAGTATGCAAAGCTTACAGGAAAAAAAAATTTTTTTTTTTTTTTGGTTTTTGGGCCACACCCAGTGAAGGAAAAATTTTAAGAAGGTTTAAAGAATGGTCTCCCCCCAGTGTTATTGAGTATAATTGACATATATCACTGTATAAGTTTAAGGAATACAGCATGCTGCTTTGATTTACATTTTGTAATATTTATTACATAGTGAGAACTATGATTCAAGAGCTTTGCTATAGTTCTGGTCCTCATACTATTTTTTTTCTAATTGAAGTCATTATAAAATCTGTTTACATTGAAATTATATATCATTTAGAATCCCTTAGGTGCTAATCATTTAGCTACAAGCATGAGTGGATTAAGTCTGCATCCAGAGGGTTTAAGAGTTATTAATCTACTTCAAGAAAGAAACATGCTTCCATCAACAACTTTGAAGCCTCCGATTCCAAATTTGCATGAAGATATCCAGAAACTTAACTGTAATCCAGAGTAAGGCTTCAAATAACATTTTTTATTAAACATTGAATGTTTCACTCATTCTAAAACCTTTCTAGATTTTTTTTAGCTAATTTGTTCTGAACAAACTTTTAGAGTACAATAATTTATATATGTAAAAAACTATGTAAAAGATAGCATTGTTAATTGCTTATTTGAAGTTTTAATGTTCTAAGTCAAAAATAGTGTTAACATTTCTGAGTTGATTGCTATTCTTTTTTTTTTTTTTTTTTTGGGAGGGAGGGGAGGGAGGGTGTCACACCTTGTTCACTCAGGAGTTACTCCTGGCAGGACGATTAATCCTGGGTCAGATTTGTGCAAGGCAAAACACTAAGGATTGTCATTCTTATCAGTTCTTTTGTATGTTTTGTGCCACTCCTGGTGGCACTTGTTACTTATGACTCTGAGTTCATAAATTGCTCCTGGAAGTCTCAGGAGACATTTTGGGATGCCTGAGATTGAACCCAGGTCCATCCTGGTCAGCCACATGCAAGGCAAATGCCCTACTTCTGTGCTATTGCTCTGGCCCCTACTTTCTTAAAATTAAAAAAAAAAAATTTTTTTTTAATTTTAAAAAACTAGTCCCTAGTTCTAATGTGTTAATATTTATTATTGTTTTTTTGTTTTTGGGCCACACCCAGTGACGCCCAGGGGTTACTCCTGGCTATGCGCTCAGAAGTCGCTCCTGGCTTGGGGGACCATATGAGAAACCAGGGGGTCGAACCGCGGTCCGTCCTAGGCTATTGGAGGCAATTCAGGTACCTTACCTCCAGCGCCACCGCCCAGCCCCTAATATTTATTATTGTTACGGTGGCTGTATTCTTTCTTTCAAGTCCAAAAATACAAGACATTGATTTTCTGTATTTGCTAAAATTTATTTTATTTTATTAAAAAATATTTTTTGGACTGTAGCTGGCTGTCTTCAGAGCTTTTTCCTCTTGGCTCTGCATTCAAGGATCATGCCTGGAGGGCTCTTAAGGAACCATGGGGTGCTGGGGAATTAACCCAAGTTGGACACATGCAAGGCAAGCACCCTATGTACTATGCTACCAGTCCAGTTCAGAATTGTTCAAATTCAAAATATTTTTTCTGACAAGTTTTTTCTCTCAAAAATTCACTTTAATTTTTTTTTTTTTTTGCCTTTGGGCCACACCTGGTGATGCTCAGGAGTTACTCCTGGCATGTTTAGAAAGCTCCTTGGCTAGGGGGACCTTTTGGGACACCAGGGAATCGAACCAGGTATGTCCTGGATTGGCTGCATGCAAGGCAAACGCCCTACCACTGTGCTTTTGCTCCGGCCTCTACTTTTTTTTTTGGGGGTCATATCTGGCAGTGCTCAGGGGCTACTCCTGACTCTACGCTCAGAAATTGCCCCTGGTAGGCTCGGGGGACCATATGGGATGCCGGAATTCAACCCACCGTCCTTGTGCATGCAAGGTAAACAACCTACCTCCATGCTATCTACTTTTTAAAAATTTTTTTTTGTTTGTTTTTTTGTTTTTGGGTCACACCCGGCAGTGCTCAGGGGTTACTCCTGGCTCCATGCTCAGAAATTGCTCCTGGCAGGCACGGGGGACCATATGGGGCACTGGGATTCTAACCGATGACCTTTTGCATGAAAGGCAAACGCCTTACCTCCATGCTATCTCCCGGGCCCCTACTTTTTAAATTTTTAAATAGTATTTATTTGGTTTTTCTTTTTTGTTTTTGAGCCACACCCAGCAACACTATGTAATTACTCCTGGCTTTGTGCTCAGAAATTATTCCTAGCAGGCATGGGGGACCATAATGGGTTGTCAGGATTGAACCTGGGTTAGCAGTATGCAATGCAAACACTCTTGTGGCCCTGACATTTCTAAATAGTCTTTAGAATCTTCAGTAAAACTGAACATTTCAGTAATAAAAATTGATTTTGCAGACTTGTAATCTTGTGTAACAGATTGTTATTATTATTATTATTTTTATTATTATTTCGGTTTTTGGGCCACATCCAGAGAGGCTCAGGAGTTACTCCTGACTATGCGCTCAGAAATTGCTCCTGGCTTGGGGGAAAATGTGGCTGGGGGTGGGGGATGGGGGGGAGTGTCCAACCAGGGTCTGTCCTAGGTTAGCGCATGTAAGGCAAATGCCCTACCACTTGCGCCACTGCTCTGACCCCAGATTATTTTCTGTAAAAAAAAAAGAAAAGTCATTTGGTAGTCTGAACTTTGTTTATTTACTTGTTTTCTTTAGTAGTCTAGACCAGTGTTTCCCAAAGTAGGCAATACTATATCCTTTCACCCCCACCAGGAGTGTGGTAGTGGAACAGTACAGGACAGAGGTCTTAGCACTGTGCATTTGGGACTCACTTCATGTTTTTGAGATTATGAAGGTGTATTTTATTTTCAGGGTGCTGCTGAGTGATTTAAACACAATGGAGAAGAGACTTTAATCATATGATATAGGATTGTAACCATCTACCCATTCTTTCTGAAAAGGAAATTGAACTGGATAAATTTTGAAAGGGCTCATTTGTCATCTGATAGAATGTTAAAATGTTATCTTTTAAATCTTTATTTTTGTCCAGAAATAATCATAGGAACAACTGACACATGGTTTTTACTTTGGTATAGGTTATTTCGATGCACGCTGACTAGCATTCCTCAGACTCAGGCCTTACTGAATAAAGCCAAACTTCCTTTGGGACTTCTGCTTCATCCTTTTAAAGACCTAGTGGTATGTTTCACTAGTGAAAGCAAATACAGAAAATTGTCTTGAGGAATTTTCTACAATAGTGCAAGAATCACATAAAATTTGTTTGAGCTATCTTTAGGAAACCATTGACATGCACCATGCATTTATTTATAATAAATTTCAGGACCACTTTCAAAACAAGGTAAAATATATTGTGGAAAGTTCCAAGCAGTGTTTGATAGACTGGAAAGTCCAAATGGGAATATTTAGTTAAGCCAGAACATTTTAAAATGTTGTAAATTATTTGCTCATTAACGTACATTTTACTCATTCTTCCAGATCCTCATTTCAAAAACAGAATAAAATATATGTTTTTCTTTTCTTGGGAGAGTCCTCCCAAGTGGTGCTCAGGGGGTTTGGGAGCCATGAGGCTAATCAAGCCAGATGGTTGAGTGCTTGAGCCTGCCTGGTGGTGACAGCACTGCTTTGGCATAGTTATGCCAGGAGCTATACTTGGCAGTGCTTGGGGCCCAGATGATGCCAGATATCAAATTCTGGCTTCAGTTTGCCATTCTTGGAATAAAATTTGTTGCTTCTTTAAGAAGCTGTCCAAAACAAAATGTCTTCCATTTTTTTTTTTTTTGGTTTTTGGGTCACACCCGGCAGTGCTCGGGTTACTCCTGGCTCCATGCTCAGAAATTGCTCCTGGCAGGCTCGGGGGGGACCATATGGGGCACCGGGATTCGAACCGATGATCTTTCGAATGAGAGGCAAACGCCTTACCTCCATGCTATCTCCCGGGCCCATGTCATTTTTGTCTTGACTTTCTGGGGCATTGGCTAATGGCAACTATTCCTGAGAAATCACTGCATACATGAAATCCCATCCTTTCAGTAAGACTGGAATGCTTTTACTGATATTTGTAATAAGATCCTTTTATGTGTAAGATAAGCTTTAAATAGTGTCATGATTGCAGTGTTTAATTGAATATTTTGGAGTGATTTAACCTTACCTTTGTGACAGGCTTTTTGTTGTTGTTGTCATCAGAAATTGAACCCAAGGGTTCACACATGCAAGGCAAGCGCTCTAGTTGAGCTATATTCACTGAGTCCCACTCCTCCCCCCATTTCCAATAATATTTCTGACTTATTTTTATTACTATCTTTATATTTTAAATTTATTTTTGTATATTTACTGAAATTCAGGGTATTGATCTCAGGGCTTTCCATATGCAAGGCAAATAAATGCTTTGCTGTTGAGCTTCCTCCCTGTTGCCCACCCCTTTTTTTTCTGACTTAATTTTATTATTAGCAGCATTATTTATGTACATATTTACTTATTATGGTGCAGGGGATTGAACTCCTTCTCCACATACAAGGCATGTACTCTACCTATGAGTTATATCTCAGTGTTCAACCCCTAACTCCTCCCCTAGATATTTTTTGTTTGTTTGTTTGTTTTGTTTTGTTTTTTGGTCACACCCAGCAGTGCTCAGGGGTTACTCCTGGCTCTATGCTCAGAGATCGCTCCTGGCAGGCACGGGGAACCACATGGGGCACCGGGACTCGAACCGATAACTTTTTTGCATGAAAGGCAAAACGCCTTACCTCCATGCTATCTTCCGGGCCCCGATATTTGTTATTTTTATTATATTTTTAAAATGATCTGTTTGCTTTTTGATTTGTGCTGGAGGTCAAACCC
This sequence comes from Crocidura indochinensis, assembly GCA_004027635.1. Lineage (NCBI taxonomy): Eukaryota > Metazoa > Chordata > Mammalia > Eulipotyphla > Soricidae > Crocidura > Crocidura indochinensis. Next base: position 742 of record PVKC010048607.1, on the reverse strand, counting down.
AGGCCTCATACAACTAAGGCAACTACTATATTATTGAACTATATCCTGGTCTCTCTGCAGTTCTAAAAGAACTTAGTAGACTTCTTAATGTAACGTTAAGAAATTTTTTGATTTCGCTGGTTGAATATTTTAGAATGTTTGATCCTTTTTTTGCAACTCATCCTAAAATATGTATGCTGTAAATTTATGTTGTTCTTCTAGTGTAAATATTTGATAAAAATCAGTGTGTTTGACTTGTTAGTTATGGGAAATCCCATGGTGAAGTACCACTAGGGACATACCAAGTGAAATGAGAGGGTAGAAGGTATAGGTATATGGGTGATATTGGGATGCTGTGTATTTGGTGCTAGAGATGGAACCTAGTCTTACACTTGGCTCAAGTCCCAAACCCTCAAATAAGTTTGTTTTGTTTTTGAGCCACTCCTGCCAGTGCTCAGTGATTACTCCTGACTCTGTGCTCAGAGATCACTCCTGGTGGGCTCAGGTGACCATCTGGGTGCTGGGGAATGAACCTGGGTCAACTATGTGTAAAGCAAGCTTCCTATCACCGTACTATTTTCTGGCCCCAAATAAATATTACTCCTTATTCTGCACTCAGGATTTACTCCTGGTGGGGCTCAGGAGGTCATCTGGAATTCCAGGGTTTGAACCTGGGACAGCTGCATGTAAGGCAAGCCCCCTAACTGCTGCTGTATTATTGCTCTGACCCCCATAATTTTTTTTTTTTTTTTTTTTTTTTTTT
>PVKC010048606.1:0-10867 GCA_004027635.1 Crocidura indochinensis | reverse complement strand
CGGGCGGTGGCGCTAAAGGTAAGGTGCCTGCCTTGCCTTGTGCTAACCTAGGTCGGACCGCGGTTCGATCCCCCGGTTCCCCATATGGTCCCCCGTGCCTGCCAGGAGCGACTTCTGAGCGAATAGCCAGGAGTAACCCCTGAGCGTCACTGGGTGTGACCCAAAAACCAAAAAAAAAAAAAAAAAAAAAAAAAAAAAAAAGAAAAAAAATGTAATGTGCAGCCAATTAAGCCAAACGTGCTTCTGCCCTATGGGACTCAGTGTGTAATTATTGCAGACAGCAAGCAGCCTCCTTGGTAGTGTATGCAGCCTGTGGCTTGTATGGGCTATAATAAGGGGCCTTGGAGACCGTCTTTATTGGATGTTCCTATGGGCTCTCATTGGTCCCAATTTCAGGCTCCATACAGGTATGTGGGAGCCTTTGGAAAGCCCCTGGACTCTGTAGTCATAGTCCACATAGGACAAGTCATCACATCCTTCCACACCAAACTGCAGAACAAGGAACTTGATTGAGGCTCTGTTGGGCCCAGTTCAAGTTTCCTCGTTGCCAGAATATCCACATCTCCTAGAAGTGGGGCTTTTACCAAGTTTAATGCAGATGAGTTTGAGGACATGATGACTGAGAAGTGCCTCATCCCAGATAGTTGTGGGATCAAGTACATTCCAAATCGTGGACCTCTGGCAAAGGCATGCACTGCATTCCTGAGAGCCTTGGCATAGGCTCCTGATCTCTGCTCATCACCCTATCCTACCCACTACAATAAATCTTGCTCCTTTAAAATTTTTTTTAAAGTCTGGAGTGGCCATACTTATATCAGATGACACAGAATTTATTTAAGACTTAAAAGGGATATAAGGGGGGGCTGGGTGGTGGCGCTGGAGGTAAGGTGCCTGCCTTGCCTGCGCTAGCCTAGGACGGGCCGTGGTTCAATCCCCCGGTTTCCCATATGGTCCCCCAAGCCAGGAGCGACTTCTGAGCGCATAGCCAGGAGTAACCCCTGAGTGTCACCGGGTGTGGCCCAAAAACCAAAAAAAAAAAAAATAAATAAATAAATAAAAGGGAGATAAGGGACAGAAATAGACATTTCTTAATAATCAAAAGATATGTACATCAGGAAGAAATCACTCATAAACATATGCACCAAATGAGGGACCAACAACAAATTTAAAACAATTGCTGACTGACTTGAAGACATTAATAGCAACACAATAATAGTAGGAGACCTCAGCATTACCTTGATATGTCAACCAGCCTACAATCCAACAAGAATATACTATATACTAGCTCTGAAGGAAGAATGGAATAGTATGGCTTAGTGTGTATGAATTTTCCAGAAAACTGGATGCACATTCTTCTCCAATGTACATGGGTCATTTTCCAAGATAGACCACTTTCTGGGCCATAAAACGTACCTTCATAAATAACCATTTATTGTTTAAAAAAATCCCTCAAGATGGGAATGGAAGGAACTTTTCTCAATATGGACAAGGCTATTTACCTCAAGCACATGGCAACTGTTATATTCAATAGAGAAAAACTGAAAGTCTTTCCTCTAAAATCTGGCACAAGACAAGGCTGCCACCTTTCATCACTCCTATTCAACATAGAACTGGAAGTACTTGTCTAGCAATTAGGAAAGAAAAATATATCCAGGGTATTTGAATAGGAAAGGAAGAAATCAAGCTTTCACTGTTTGAAGATGACATAACACTATATTTAGAAAACCCTAAAGACTACCAGACTGCTTCTAGAAACAATAGATTCATATAACAAAGTGGCATGCTACAAAACACACACAAGTCAGAGAAGAAATAGACATTAAGAAAACAATCCCAGGGGCCAGAGCAATAGCATAGCGGTAGGGCATTTGCCTTGCACATGACCAACACAGGATGAACCCTGGTTCAATATGGTCTCCTGAGCCTACCAGGAGCGATTTCTGGGCTCAGAGCCAGGAGTAACCCATGAACACTGCTGGGTGTGATCTCCAAAAGAATAAAAGAAGAAAGCAATCTCATTCACAATAGTACCACAGAAACTAAAATAGCTCAGTGTCAACTAAAGAGGTAAAGGATCTGTACAAAGAATACTACAAAACACTGCTTCAAGAAATAAAAGAGGACACAAGAAAATAGACACATATACCCTGCTCATGGATTGGGGGGAATCAACAACATTAAAATAATAACAACACTCACCAATGCATTGTGTAGATTTACTGTAATCCCTCTAAAGATACTCATGACATTCTTCAAAGAAGTGGGTCAGTCACTCCCGAATTTCATTTGGAAGAATAAATGCCCACAAATTTTTAAAGCAACCCTTAAGAGAAAGTAGATGGAAGGGATCATTTTTCTCAACTTTAAATAATATAAAGTTCTAGTCATTAAAACAGCATGATATTGGACTAAGGACAGACCCTGAGATCAATGGAATAGACTTTAGTATTCAGAGAATGACACTCAGACATGTAGTTAATCTTTGATATAGGGACAAAATGGAGCAGGGAACGCCTCTTCAACAAGTTGTGATGGGAAGTCTGGTCAGCCATATGCAAACATGTGAACTCAAACCTCTAACATCATGCACAAGAGTCAAATAGAAATGGATTAGAGGGGGGCCGGGCAGTGGCACTGGAGGTAAGGTGCCTGCGATAATCTAGGACGGACCTCGGTTCGATCCCCCTTGCCTGCCAGGAGCGACTTCTGAGCGAATAGCCAGGAGTAACCCCTGAGCGTCACCGGGTGTGACCCAAAAACCAAAAAAAAAAAAAAAAAAAAAAAAAAAAAAAAAAAAAAAAAAAAAAAAAAAAAAAAAAAAAAAAAAAAAAAAAAAAAAAAAAAAAAAAAAAAAGAAAAAAAAAAGAAATGGATTAGAGACCTTGATATCATACTCAAAATTATAAATTATATAGAAGAAAACATAGAAAAGCATTCCATAACATTGAGGTTAAGGGTATCTTTAAGGAGGAAATAACACAGTCCAAGCAAGTAAAAGCAAAGAGAAGCAAATGGGACTACATTAAACTGAGAAGCTTCTGCACCTCAAAGGAAACGGTGAATAGGATCCAAAGGCCACCCAGGGAATGGGATAAACTATTCACCCCAAACCCATCTGATAAGTGATTAATATCTAAGATATGCAAGGTACTAACAGAACTTAACAAGTAAAAAACAATAACCCCATCAGAAAATGGGGAGAAGAGATGAACAGACATTTCCTCAAAGAAGAAATGCAGAGGGCCAAAAGGCACATGAAAAAAAAACTCCACTAATCATCAAGGAGATGTAAAACAAAACAATGATGTATCATCCCACAACACAGAGACTGGCACACATCACAGAAACCAGAATTACCAATACTGAGGTAGATATGGGGAGAAAGACTCTCAGTCACTGATGGTGGAAATAATGTCTAGTTCAGCCTTTCTGGAAAACAATATGGATATTCCTCTAAAAGCTGGAAATTGAGCTCCCATATGATCCAGCAATATCACTTCTAGGGGTATACTCTAGAACAGTGGTCCTCAAATTTCAGCCTGTGGGCCACATATTGTATTTGTTCCCATTTTGTTTCTTCACATCAAAATAAGATGTATGCAGTTGTTCGTAATTTTTGTTTTTACTGTAGTCTGGCCATCCAATGGTCTGAGGGACAGTGAACTGGGCCCCTGCTTAAAAAGTTTGAGGACCTGGGGCCCGGGAGATAGCATGGAGGTAAGGCGTTTGCCTTTCATGCAAAAGGTCATCGGTTCGAATCCCGGTGCCCCATATGGTCCCCCGTGCCTGCCAGGAGCAATTTCTGAGCATGGAGCCAGGAGTAACCCCTGAGCACTGCCGGGTGTGACCCAAAAACCAAAAAAAAAAAAAAAAAAAAGTTTGAGGACCCCTGCTCTAGAACATAAAAATAATACAGAAAATGTCTTGTGCACTCCTATGTTTATTGAAGCACTATTTACAATAGCCAGAAGCTGGAAATAACCCAGGTGCCCAACAGCAGATAAATAAACTATGGCATATTTACACAATGGAATACTATGCAGTTGTTAGGAAGAAATGAAGTCATGAAATTTGCCTATACATGGGTGAACATGGAGATGATTCTGCTGAGGGAGGAAGAGGGATAGACATAGCATAGTCTCATCTGTGGGATATAAGAAATATAAACAACAGTATGGCAGTAATATTCAGAGATAATAGATGAATGCTAGAGAACAGCTCATGATATGAAGCTTGCTACTAAGAACACTGAGTACAGTTAGAGCAGTAACCACAATGACAATCACTGTGATGATAGAGAGGCAGAATGCCTGTTTAAGAGACAGGCAGGGGATTGGGGTGGGGGAGATAATTGGGGGACATTGGTGTAGGAAGATTGCACTGGTGAAGGTTGGTGTACATTCTATGACTGAAACCCAGTATGATTATTTGAAACCAAATATGTTTAACCATGGTGTTTAAATAAAAAATTATTCAATTGGTCAATAACATTAGAGAAATTTAAATATTTTATGTATCCCTATATTCTCAAAATTGTTTAATTTTGAGGATCAACTGTAAAAAGAATAAGTTCCTCATAAAAACCCAAAATTATTAATTTACAGGTTAGTAGCTTAGAAGTCCAACACAGATCTCATTGGACTAAGATTAAATAGATTAGAGAACTAGGGAGGGGCGTGAGGGTGAGAGCTCAAGGTGAATAGGCTCCAGGGTACTCCTTCTTTTAGCATTTTACTTTGTTTTCCTTTTATTTACTTAGGCTAACACACAGTCATATATTGGATCATAGTAGTGAGCTTGGAGGAAGAACAGGGAAGTAGAGACAAAAAAATACAACTTCTGTGGCAGATAGGGCATTTGTTTTGTATGCCACCGATCCAGGTCTGATCCCTGATATCCCAGATGGTTTCCTGTGCATCACGAGGGAATGATTTCAGAATGCAGAGCCAGGAGTTATTTCTGAGTATCATTGGGCATGGCCCCCAAACCAAAACTACATAAAGAAAGACTTCTTAGATTAGAAACTTTTCTCAAATTCACTGTTCTTTTCTCCCTCGTTCCATTTCTCTTTTCCTTTTACTCTTAAATTTATAGAACGTGTTTCATGATTCCAATCTTCTCTGAGATAGGAGCTTCCTTGAGAATCTGATGAAAATTTATGAACCCTCACACAAGAAAAATAGGAAGACTAGAAATTTGTGGTTATAACAATCTCAAGAGGACTGGAGAGATAGTATATGGTGCTTACCTTACCTACTACTGACTGCCCCCCATATGGTCCCTTGAGCTAACCAGGAGTGTTCCCTAAGAGCAAAGCCGGACTGAGTAAGCCCTGAGCACTGCTGAGTGTGGCTCGAATACCCCAAATAAAAACTAAATCCTCTCTGCTGGAGCCACAGTGATAGTACAGTGTGTAGGGTGCTTGCCTTGACGTGGCTGATCCACATTTGATCTTCAGCACCCCATATGGTCTCCTGAGCATAGCTAAGAGTGAACTAAATATCTAGAACTAAATATCCAATCCAAAGACAACAACAATGGAATCAAGAGACCCAAACTTTAAAATCTAAATTTAAGATGGGCCTGTTATACTGGAAGGCTGAGGGTTAGGGTGATGGTATGGGATGCATTTGGTCAACATTGGTGGTGGGAGGTGAACACTGGTGGTGGTATTGGCCCTGATTCATTGTATGTCTAAAAACCAACCATGAAGGACTTTGTAAATCACAATGGTTTCAATAAGATAAAATATATAGTCACCACATTATGATTATTTTTCTTAAATATTAACAATATTTCTTTGATCAAATATTCATTTAGTTTAATTTATATGTCTTGTAATTCTTTTTGATAATTATTTAAACAAGAATCCAAATAAGATCCACACGATCACATTCAAAACTGACATTTCAAATCTTTGGCTAATGGTTTTTGACAATGTCTATTTTCTTTTCGGAAGACAAAAAAAGTAGATGAACATTTGTTTAGTGAATTTAGACAATGATTAACCAATGTAGAGAAGGAAGAAGGTCAGTTTTTCAATCTGATTTTTTCAGGTGATTGACCTCATTCTTCATGTTTTATTTTATACTTAGAATCAAGCCATCAGTCATCTTCCTCCCATTCTTTCTCTATATTTTTTATTTCATCTATGACACATGACTGGCAGGTGTCTGCAGATAGTACTGAGTATTATAATTAATGCTATCAGTCTTGTGGATATTACAGACCTGTGGTATTTTTATATAAAATGTTTTAAATGTGAAGATATAAGAAAATATATAAGAAATATTTTTATAAGAAAATATATAATGATAACAAGAGTTCATAAACCTAATAAATCTTCATTCAGCAAAAGTTATTGGATATTGTACTGTTAGGTAAACATAAGTACTAGTGGAGAAGATAAGACATAACCCCACTTCTCAAACTAGAGGAGTGAGCTACTTTCTTTGGTAACTTATTGTATTAGGCTGTGGAAGAAGAGAGACAGAAAGTTTGTGGCAGTTTCTGTCAGGGAATTTATGATTTAAAAGATAATTGGGGCCGGGCGGTGACGCTGGAGGTAAGGTTCCTGCCTTGCCTGTGCTAGCCTAGGACTGACCGTGGTTCGATCCCCCGGTTTCCCATATGGTCCCCCAAGCCAGGAGCGACTTCTGAGCGCATAGCCAGGAGTAACCCCCGAGGTCACTGGGTGTGGCCCAAAAAACAAAAAACAAAACAAAACAAAAAAAAGATAAACTGGGGAACATTGTCAGACTGAAACTCACTATCATCAATGTTGTAACTGCATATCTCATGATAATTTAATTAAAATTTTTATAAAATTTACTAAAAAATAAGTAAAATTGGGGCCAGAGTGGTGGCACGGAGTGGTAAGGCATATGCCTTGCTGGTGCATGCCTAGGTCAGACTGTGGCTCGATGCCCTGGCATCCCATATGGTCCCCCAAGCCAGGAGTGATTTCTAAGCGCATAGCCAGGAGTAACCCCTGAGCATTACCGGGTGTGGCCCAAACAAAACAAAACAAAACAAAAAAGATAAATTGAGCAAGCTAATTTAATTGAGTAAGTCTAAAACAAAAGCAAGATTTTTTTCTCCCCCAACTAAGATGTATTTAGTAAGATATTTACTATGTCATGGGACTGGAGAGATTTTTTTTTTGTGTGGGGGAGGGAGGGAAGCACACCTGGAAATTTTTAGGGATCACTCCTGGTAGGCTCAGGGATCATATTTGATATTGAGGGTCAAACCTGGATTACCTATAAGCAAGGCAAACACCTTGTCTGATATACTTACTATCTTGCCTGCCCAATACCTGTAGAGATTGTACACTGGGTAAGGTGTTTGCCTGACATGTGGGTGACCTGGGTTTTATTATTACCACCATTTCTGTTTCACCAAGCACAACTAGGAACACCACTGAATGTGACCTAAAAATGGAAAAAAAATAAGAACTTTAATGTATCAGAGAATTTTTTTTCAATTTCTATGGCAGTGAACCTGCTATGCTTTGGAAAATTGTAAGTGCTTATAGTGAAGTTGCCACTTTATAATTTAAAAATAATATTTATAAAATGTGATAAAATATAATCTTAATTTATTTTTATATAATTTTAGTTTCACCTCTAAAATATTAATAATTCCTTACCAAAATTAAAAAAGTTAATCACAGCATATTATTTTACAGATAAAATCTATAGAGATAAAAACCTTTATCATAAAAAATCTAATTAGTAATCAAACTTCTTCCCATTATTTGATGGATTTAGATGTTTTTTCTTGTTAAGTTCTGTCAGTAATTTATATATCTTTCAGGGGTCCTCAGACTTTTTAAACAGGGGGCCAGTTCACTGTGTCTCAGATCGTTGGAGGACAGACTATAGTAAAACAAAAACTACGAACAAATTCCTATACACACTGCATATATCTTATTTTGAAGTGAAGAAACAAAATGGGAACAAATATAGTATGTGGCCCACGGGCCGTAGTTTGAGGACCACTGTTAGATATTAGCCCCTTGTCTGATGGGTATTGAGTAAATAGTTTCTCATTTTGTTGATAGCTTTTGTATCCTAGGCACTATTTCCTTTGAGGTGCAGAATCTTTTCACTTAATATAATCTCATCTTCTTAGTTTATCTCTGTTTTCATTTGTATGGAGAGTGCTCTTTCCTTTTGAAAGATGCCTTTAGTCTGGATGTCATGAAGTGTTTTACCTATGTGTAAAAATATCTAGATATCAGACCTGATATTGGTCCTTAATCCATTTGGATTTAACTTTTGTGCATGATGTGCATGGTGTTAGATGGAGATCTGAATTCTTTTCTTTTTTTTTCTTTGCAAGCAGCTGACCTGGTGCCCCAACATCACTTGTTTTAAAGAGGCCTTCCTTGCTTCATTTTGCATTTCTTACCCCTTTATCAAAAATTAATTTATTGTATGTCTGGTGAACATTTTCTGAATACCTAAGTCTATTCCGCTGATCTGAGGGCCTATCTTTATTCCAATATTATGACTATAGCTCTGTAATACAATTTAAAGTAGGGAAAAGTGATGCCTCCCATACTCCTTTTCCCAAGAGTTGGTCTAGCTATTCGTGGGTGATTATTGTTCAGGAATGTTTGAGCCACTTCTTTAAAGAATGTAATGGGTGTCCTTAGAGGGATTACATTACATCTGTACAATACTTTGGGGAGTATTGCCATTTTAAAGATGTTAATCCTGTCAGTCTATGAGCAGGGTATATGTCTCCATATTCTTGTGTCCTTTTTTATTTCTTGAAGCAGTGTTTTGTAGTTTATTTGTATAGATCTTTCACATCATTAGTTAAATTGACTCCAATATATTTGAGTTTGTGTGACAGTAATGTGAATGTTTTTTTTTAAATGCCCATTTCTTCTCTTATTATTGGTGTATAAGAAGGCCATTGATTTTTGTGCGTTAATTTTGTAGCCTGCCTGTCTCTTTGTTATAGAATTCTGTTGTTTTACTAGAAGCTTTTTGGTAGAGTCTTTAGGGTTTTCTAGATATATTATTATGTCATTTGCAAACAGTGAGAGCTTGATTTCTTCTTTAGCTATCTGGATGCCCTTGATATCTTTTTCTTGCCTAATGGCTATGGCAAGAACTTCCAACTTCCAGCAATATGCTGAATCGGAGTGGTGAGAGAGGACAGTCTTGTCTTGAAGGAGATTTTAGAGGAAAGGCTTTTAGTTTATCTTTATTGAAAATAATATTTTCCATTGGCTTGTGGTAGATGGCCTTGACTATATTGAGAAAAGTTCCTTTCATTCCCATCTTGATGAGAGTTTTTTTTTTTAAATCAAGAATGGGTCTTGGACTATCAAATCAGCATCTATTGATATGATCATATGGTTTTTATTTTTCTTGTTGTTGATGTTGAGTATTATGTTGATTGATTTACGTATGTTAAATCATCCTTGCATTCCTGGAATGAATCCTACTTGGTCATTGTGTATGACCTTCTTGGTAAGGCATTGGATCCTATTTGCCAGAATTTTGTTGAGGATCTTTGTATCTGTGTTCATCAGGGATTTGTCTGTAGTTTTCTTTTCTTGTAACATCTCTGTCTGGTTTTGGTATCAGGGTGATGTTAGCTTCATAAAAACTATTTCAGAGTGTTGCTGCTGATTTTTCGATTTCATGAAAGAGCCTGAAAAGTTTTGGTAGTAGTTCCTCTAGAAAGGTTTGAAAAAATTTGTTAGTGAATCCATCTTGGTCTTAGCCTTTATTTTTGGGAAGACTTTTGCTTATTCTTATAATTTTCTCAGCAGTGATGGGTCTATTTAGATTTGCTAGGTCATTCTGGTTTAACCATGGAAAATTGTAGGAGTTTTAGAATTTATCCATTTCTTCCAGGTTCTCATATTTTGTGCCATAGAGTTTCTCAAAGTAGTCTCTGATTACCTTTAGAATCTCTGCAGTATCTGTATGTACTTTCATTTTTTTTGTTTGTTTTTTTTGGGTCACACCCGGTGACGCTCAGGGGTTACTCCTGGCTATGCGCTCATAAGTCGCTCCTAGCTTGGGGGACCATATAGGAACCGGGGGATAGAACCGAGGTCTGTCCTAGGCTAGAGCAGGTAAGGCAGACACCTTACCTCCAGCGCCACTGCCCGGCCTCAGGTACTTTCATTTTTGATAGTTTATTTTCTCTCCCTTCATTTCTTTGTGACTTTTGCTTGTGGTTTATCAATCTTGTTTATTTTTTTTCAAAGAACCAACTTTTGCTTTTGTTGATCTTTCAAATTGCTTTTCATGATTTCCATTTCTTTGATTTGTGCTCTAAGCTTTATTATTTCCTTCTGCTGAACTATTTTTGGCTCCTTTTGTTAATAATTTTTTAATTTTATAAGTTCTGTCATTAAGCTTTTTATATAGGCATGGTCTTTCTTTCTGATGTGTGCTTGCAAAGCTATAAATTTTTCTCTTCATACTGCTTTTGCTGTGTCCATAAATTATGACAGTTTGTTTGTCATTTGTTTCCAGGAATGTTTTGATTTCCTCTTTGATTTTATCTCTGACCAATTGGTTGTTCAGCAGTGTGCTGCTTAATTTCCAGGTGTTAAAGATTTTTCTTCTGTGACCCTTTGTAGTTCACTTCTAATTTTAGTGCCTTGTGATCTGAGAAGGTAGTCTGTACAATCTCTATCCTCTTGACTTTATGGAGATATTTTTTTTTGGGTCACACCCTGCAGCGCTCAGGGGTTACTCCTGGCTCCATGCTCAGAAATTGCTCCTGGCAGGCACGGGGGACCATATGGGGCACCGGGATTCGAACCGATGACCTTTTGCATGAAAGGCAAATGCCTTACCTCCATGCTATCTCCCGGGCCCCTATTTTT
>PVKC010048605.1:0-10870 GCA_004027635.1 Crocidura indochinensis | reverse complement strand
TCGAACCCATGACCTTTTGCATGAAAGGCAAACGCCTTACCTCCATGCTATCTCCCGGGCCCCTCCTGGGGAGTTTCTTAATTACAACTTTCTTAATTTCAACTTCCTTACTTGTGATTGGCCTGTTTAGGCTTTCTACTTCCTCGTTAAGTTTCAGGACATGTTATTTTTTTCAAGATCTTTCCATTTCTTCTTGGTTCTTTAACTTAACTGATTATAGTTGTTCATAAAAAGCTCTCATTATGGGGCCCGGGAGATAGCGTGGAGGTAAGGCGTTTGCCTTTCATGCAAAAGGTCATTGGTTCGAATCCCGGTGCCCCATATGGTCCCCCGTGCCTGCCAGGAGCAATTTCTGAGCATGGAGCCAGGAGTAACCCCTGAGCACTGCTGGGTGTGACCCAAAAACCAAAAAAAAATTAGAAAAACAAAAACAAGAAAGCTCTCATTATGTATTGCATTTCTTGAGGTTCTCTTGTAATCTCTCCCCTTTCGTTTGTGATCTGACTTATTTCTTTTCCGTTTTGTCCATGTGAATCTTGCCAGTGGTTTGTACATCTGGTTTATTCTTTCAAAAAACCAGCCCCTAGTCTCATTAATTCTTTGCATTGTTTTCTTTGTCTTTAAGTTCATTCATGTGATTCTCTGTGTGTAATTCTTCTACTAGGGCTTGCTAGCATGTTTTTTTTTAGTTCCCTTAGTTCTATTTGTATGAATTCTTTCATCTTCTGATATAGTTCTTCTTTGAGTTGGTTGAATTGTTCATTTATGGATTTCTTCATTTCTTTGGCTATAGAGTCCTTTAATTCCATTGCTAAGATATTAAGTGCCGATTTTAGGTCCTTCTCTATAGGGTTTGCATATTTTGGAGCACTTGGAAATGTGCTAGAATATTTCTCCATATCCCCAGCTGCTGGTGTATTCCTTAGTTTCTCCATTGTTCTTTGCATTGATGAGTTGGGTGTTGGAACTTCTGGTTGTTTTTCTTTTAAGTTGTCTGTTTAATTGTATAAGAGGTGGTTGAAGGTCTATCTGTTTTAGAGTTTTTTTTTTTTATGTAAGTTAGGTTACCCAAGTATGGTAGAAATGTTGCGAACTATTTTGTTGGATTGTTCTTCTGGTCTGGGAGCTGCATATTTTATAAGGGAAAGAGATGTTCATCTATTATAAATTGAAGTGTCCGTGAGGTTTTGGAGCAGCAGAAATATGGGTAAAATTTGTATGTGCATCCCACTGACATAACTCACTGAGCAGGAGGGTTATGGGTTTCTTGCCTGCAACAACTAGAGTCACAGTGGGAGACGTTGTTTCAGGGGCCTGTTTACGCTCACTTTGGATTTAAAACCTGCCTGTGGGGTCCCTGTGTCCCACTTCCCATTAGCTAGGGTCTGTGAAATTGGGGTGTAGAGAGTTTATGGATGTTGCACCCAGCCCACCTGAGCCAGAAGTATAGGGAGCATCTTGCTGGCAGTGGCTGGAGACTCATTCCACTGTTTTCAATAAAAGATAAATCATCTTTTATTTGATGCATAGATCTTAACTTAGGAATACATTGTTCTTTTTTTTTTATTTTTGGGCCACACCCGGTGACACTCAGGGGTTACTCCTGGCTATGGGCTCAGAAGTCGCTCCTGGCTTGGGGGACCATATGGTAACCAGGGGATCTAACCGCGGTCCATCCGAGGCTAGCGCAGGCAAGGCAGGCACCTTACCTCCAGTACCACCGCCCGACCCCAAATACATTATTCTTTATTCACAAACTGTTACTAAATTTTTTTATCATTCCAGCTAATTTAGTTAATCTACAACTTTAATAAATATTTTAGAAGAAAAAAGAAATTGTTGCTTCCAAATCTTTTTAATAATTTCTTTATTTAAGCACCATGATTACCAACATGTTTGTAGTTGTATTTTAGTTATAAAAAGAACACCCCCTCCAAATCTTGACTCCAATGAAAAATATGAAGTCAACACAGTGAAAAACAAACATTTGCATCTGACAAGTGTCAATATTTACCGTTTAGCATAGTTCCTCCTAGCAAGAAACAATCCTCTCTAGCTTACTAAGATGTCATAGTTATGTAACTCATTTTATTTCAAAACACTAAACAACTTTTTATAGGACAACTTACATTCACTTTATTATTAATTTTTGGAAGAATAGTTGGTACTCTTGTACCTTTCCACAAGAATGATGTGGTTACTACAATAATCTTTCAACATTGATCAAATATATCTGAATGCCAAATATATGAGAAACATAATATGAAATGATAGAAGCACAGCCCATGATTTTTCATTCTCCAGAAGAGAATAGTTTGGTGGCATGTGCAATTGTGCAAATGAATAATTAATTAAAAATTGGAAATTAAAAAGCTATAAGTGCTATGAGAAAGAGCTGTCTTAGGCCAGACAGTTTTTGAAATGAGGTACTATTTCATTGGTTATTATCCATGTAAATACAATTTAAAGAGAGTGAAAGGTCACAGGTATTGCGTGTGAAGTGACTGAAGAAGTTTGGTCTCTGCTCTGGGGAATGACCAACAAGACCTATCTGAATCTCCTTGGAGATTGGAAGCTTTTCCTGAAGTATCATGTTCCTGAAAAGTCATGTTCCTGACAAATCATCATCCAGATGAACCAACAATGAGGTGTTTTAATCATTCTAATATTTGATTTTTATGTAAAAACATGAGCTTTTAAAGCAATGATAGAATTATAAACTGCTCTACCACCACTCATCTTTCATGCAAAATTGATTTTGAAACTTATGTTTCACATAGAGGGAATATGTTATTGAGCTGAAGATGAGAATGCAAGCAAGTGACATCTTCGGTAGAGTTGTTTGATATCACAAGCACTCATAAGCACACTACATCAAAATCAACTAAAAAAGATGTCAAAGCATCCAGTTCTGGGACTTGTATCCAGTCTCTGATTCTTTGGGTCTTGAGAGGATGAATAATTGAATTTCAATTCAATTCCCAGGTAGAGTTATTTTCCTCAGACTAAAATCTCCTTTTAGCTACTACATCAGGCAGCGAATAAATACATTCACTATTATTTCTGTGCATTAAATTTTTATTCTTGAGAATCATTTATATTTAAGGAAATATGCTTTTACAAAAACACACAAATTCTACTTCCACTAATATATTTATTTATATCATCGCCCAGGGGCCATTTATAGAGATTCTCTCTGGCTGAGCAGTCCTGATAGATGACTCAATGCCTGGAACTGCAATGCACAGGGTACCATCAGGACTATACCTTATACACTAACCTATTTACTACCTACTTTATGTCAGGTGCTCCGGTTTTGGCAGTGAAGAGCTATGCTGATCCAGAGACCAATCACACATCTTGGGAACCACTGTGATAACCACATTGACAACCACTGCCAGTAATATGATAGCGATTATTTTGATTCACATTTTTACTGGGGAATGTTTGAGAAAATCTCATCTAGAAATTTGATTAACTTGAATCTGATGAAACCTCAAGAGGGAATGAACTTACGCCATTTTATGTGAGAAAAACTATAATCAATTAACATTTCAGTCTATTTTGAGAAGGGCATATTCAATAATAGTATTGAACTGGTGCTGTAACAAAAGTCTCAAAAATCAACCCATCAGAAGCTGTTTATATTCCTGGGTGTCTATATGAATTTTTCAAATTAGAATAAATATAAATATATTAGTCTTAAAATAGGCACCAACTATAGTGATATTTGTGTTGTGTACTATATATACTATTAAGCTAAAGTAATTGTCAATGCTCTACACACAGGCAATAGTCAATGAATGCAGCTTTGTTAAATTTTTAGGGAAAATAATTCATGCATGAATTAATATTGACTTACTTTGCTGAAATCATTCCATAGGCAATAGAATATTTTCCTTATAAAAAGAAACACATTTCAAATGGATATAGTGTCTTTCAACCTCTCTTTTATTAATCAGTAAAGACATACTTCCTCAAGTTTGCTTTTATTGTTGGTTCATTATTTTTATTTTTCTGTTTGTTCTCATTATTTTTTATAGATTTATGCCTTTGTCAACTTTCTTTTTGTTTTAAAAGATGGCTTTATACAATTCTTAAAATGTATTACACATTCATAAGAATATGATTTTCTGATATTAAAAGAGAAATAAATACATTTATTAACAATGACTGTTGGTTTGGGGTTTTACAAAAACTCTATTCAGTGATCTTCAGGATTGTTGATCAACACAATAGATGGGAAGACTTGATTTCAGTATGTCACTTTTCAAGTAAAATTTATTTACCCTACACCTACAATGCATAAGAACAATGCAAGCCATTTAATATTACTGATTTTATTATCATAAGTGACTTTTGAGGAATTGAATACTGTTTTGAAGTGTCAGAACTATTCCCTAAAAGTTTATGTCTTGCTATGTAATATGCACATATAATCTGAAAGAAGCTGTTCAATTGAAGGTTGGTTCGAATAAGTAGTTTATTAAGATAGTAGATAGTAGATATGAACTTATTCAGAGGATAACTAATTCATTTCAATATATTCCATAAAGAGCAAATCTGTCATTTAATTCAGTATATTTAGTGTATTTCCTATTTAAACTTAGCTGTTCAGAAGTCTCAAAATATTTTGTTTGGTTTTAGTTCTGGGCCATTCCTGGCAGTACTCAGGGATTACTTCTGACTCTATATTCAAGTATCACTCCTAGTGGTGCTCAGGGGAGCATATGTGGTGCCAGGGATCTAACACAGATTGACAGCACACAATGCAAGCACTCTGCCTGTTATACTATCATTCCAATCACAACAGTCTGACATTATAGAACAATGCTAACTCATAGAACAAGCCTTAATCCCACAAAATATATATTATCATAAAAATGTTATTATTCTTTGAAAGAATGGTATTTTCTCTATTCTTTCACTAATAAAAATATGAGTTGATATGAATTTTTGGTCTGAGTGTTTTAAAAATCTATTCATTTATATTAAATTACTATGACATAGAGTTTAAAAGTTATTGATATTTGATTCTGTCATACAGTTTTGCAACACCCAATCCCTTCACCATTGTTCATTTTCCACTACCAGTTTTCTGACAGTGTACGCTATGTGTATGGGTAACTGGTGCTTAGAGGATCATAGGGATGCTGGGGATAAAATCTAGTTATACAAGGCTATAACCCTGTCCAAATTAGCAGGATTTGGGGTCACAATAGGAATGGCATTTTGGTTCTTTAATTGATAGTAAAATTAATATTAAAATAAAGTATTTTACCAATGCCTCTATTTTTATTTATTATTTTAGGATGATAATAATTTTTAAAATTATATAAACACTATGGCTACGAAGTTGGTCAAAAGACATTTTTTCTACAGATAAAGTTGTTCATGATTGAGTGACAGTCATAAATCTTCTACAACAACCATCACCAGTGCACATTTCCCTCCATCAATATCCCCAGTTTCCCTCCCACCCTCCTTGATGTCCTCTACACTCTTATTTACATATTTCGTTATTCTCAAGTTTTTCAAAGGCGACTTAAATATTTAAAAGAGTTAGAACGCTTAATTGAGTTTTATTTTCTCATCATGTTCTATAATTTTACAACACAATGTTCAACGGTAGATTTCCATGCAAAAAAACGTTCAAATTTTAAATTGTTCACCAGAGTTGTTTATTTCCATCAACCAGTATCTCAATGTACCCCATCACATCTTCCCTTATGCAATCCCTTAAACACTGTCCCTTTCCATATGTTTCATTGCCATGGTAAACTTTATTCCACAGACCAAGTTGCTTTTCCTTAGATTCTGTAGTTTTTAGCTATTTGTTTTCCCTTATATTGCCTCTATTTAAAAAAAAACATGGAAAAACAAAGAAAAGAGATATTTTGAAAAATTTGATTAAGTAGCAAAAACAATGATTAGAATGTCAGGGGGAAAGTTTGAGACAAGTTGTTTAGGACAACTTTTTAAACAACTAGAAGTGTTTAGCCAGAATTATTTAAACATTTTAATTTGGGTTTATTTCATATTTTTGCAGTTAAGGTGCTTTTGTTGTTTTTTAATTTGGGGGGCACACCGGCAGTACTTAGGTTTTACTCCTGGCTATGTACTCAAGGCTCACTCCTGGTGGGTTCAGATAGGGTGTTGGGAATCAAACCTATGTTGGCTATGTGCAAAGCAAACACCTTACTTACTATCACTCCGGCTCCCATCTTTTGTGGAGGTCACCTAGTGGCGCTCAGGGGTTACTCATGGCTCTGAGCTCAGATATCACTTCTGGCAGCATGGGGGGGACCATATGGGATGCCAAGAATCTAACCAGGTTCGGTCCAAGGCAAGTGTCTTACCACTGTGCTTTCACTCCAGACCCCCCTCAACTTTTTAAACTTACTTTTTTATGCATTCTGTTTAATAAAGTTAAAGGTAGAAGAGTGGCCAGGAGGTAACCTTTCAAGGATATTTTCATCTGTACTGAAAGTATGCACAAATTTTCTCATTCTTAAACTCCATTCTCTGAATCAGTCTAATTCCCAGTCACCTTGGGGAACCTAAGGTATCTAATTATGCTGCTTTTATTCATTTGGGGAATTAGATTATTTTAAGGTGCCATATTTTAGTTTAATAATCACGTTTTTTTTTTTACTTTGAATGATTATATACACACTTTTGGATTATACCTGGTAGTGCTCAGGGACTACTCCTGACTCAGTGCTTGGATTGTTGTGGAGTCATTCCTGTTAATGGTCAGGGCCACTTGGTGCCTGGATAAAACCTGGTATCCTATATGCACAGTATGTACTTAATCTATTGAACTGCTTCTCCATGAGTGATCCATATCTTTTGGCGGTGTTTGGGTCATACCCAGCATAAGGCTTGCTTTAGGTCTTTTGCTCAGGAATCATTCATAGAAGCAATTGCAGGACAGTATGCTGCCACAAGGATCAAATCAGTTCAGCTGTGTGCAAAGCAAGCCTCTACCCCTATGCTATGTTCCTGGCCCCTGTGAAGTATAATTTTTAAGGCTGAATGATATTTTGTCACATAATTATATTGAGATTGGTCAGTTGGTTGATCCTATTTAGCTTTCTAAATTATTTTTCTTAGGAAGCAAATTTTTATGAGATTCTACATACACATGGAATTATTTTATATCAAAGAATGGGGTGAATCATGATAATAATACATAATGGACAGAGGTGCCAATAAGTCATCCACATTTTCTCTAATAAAGGACAAATGACATTGAAACCTCTGTATGACTTAAATCCTTGAATGATAATAAAAAGTAGGGGGTGGGTTTTTGGTAGTTTTTAGTCCTTACAAATTCCAACCTCTCCCAAGTTGTGTCCCAATATTTGAAGTATTATTACCACTCTCACAAAGCTCCGGGTAAGTCACACACCTCATCAAAATGTCACCTTTACTATACCTAATTCACAGCAAGCTGTACATAATACACTTGTATTATGGAGGGTAAAGGAGGAAGAAATGGGATGCATGCTGGAAACATGTGTGGAGGGAGGACATCACTGGTGTTGGGAACACCCCTGATTCATTGTTAGTATATACCTTAAATATTACTGTGAAAGATTTGTAATTCGCTTTGGCCACATTAAAAAATTTAAAAAATATAAAAATAAATAAAATGAAAACATCAAATTAAAAAATTAAAAAAGGAATTCAAATTACTTGAGAGGGATAAATGTGAGCAAACTCAATTATGGTAAAAGTTGAGTCATTTAAACTGTACATTACTATATCAGTACATACATTATTCAGTTATTGGTAATAGTTTATTTGCCAAAATAAAAGATATGCAATAAAATGTCACTCTTAAATTCTAATGAAACCCAGAAGTCTTGACACTTTGTGATTCTATGTGCTCTTTCTTCCTGACATAGACAGCATAGTAGTTTTTAAACACTATGCAGACAGCCATGTTCAGTTTAATTGTCCTACTTGTACTAGCAGAGATTCTAATATGAGGACCAAATAATATTGTCATATATAATTCATTTCCTATGTTGGCTAATTTCTATCTTGGGGCTGCATAACACCATTTTCTTATGATTAGTGCATTATTAGTAGAGTGCCCAGCACAGAGTAGATTCACCAAAAATAGTGTTTCATAATTAATGAGAAAAGGAATAAAATGATGGATTATTGATGTGAGCAATATGGAATTCTTAAACATTGTTAAACATGCAACACAGAACACTTCGGTAATTTTAAAGTTATGATGGCTGGAGCGATGGCACTAGAGGTAAGGCCTCTGCCTTGCAAGCACTAGCCTAGGACTGACTGCGGTTCGATCCCCTAATGTCCCATATGGTCCCCCAAGCAGGAGTGATTTCTGAGTGCATAGCCAGGAGTAACCCCTGAGCATCAATGCGTGTGGCCCAAAAATAAATAAATAAAGTTATAGATACATTGAAAAATTAAACAAGAAACAAGTGAAGTTGCTTTAATACTATATTTTATCATCTTATATATCTAAAAGATTATATACATAATCTCCTGTAATCAATATATTTCTCATTAGAGACATTTTACATTATTTTTGCACAACCTCTTTAATATCAGTTTTGCATTTTATATTCATCTCATCTCAATCTTTGTCACATCAATAGTCCTGGTTTTCTTTTTTTTGTTTGTTTGTTTTTGTTTTTGTTTTTGTTTTTGGGTCACACCCGGCAGCACTCAGAGGTTACTCCTGGCTCTATGTTCAGAAATCACTCCTGGCAGGCTCAGGGGACCATATCGGATGCCGGGATTCGAACCTCTGACCTTCTGCATTAAAAACAAATGCCTTGGGGCTGGAGAGATAGCATGGAGGTAAGGCGTTTGCCTTTCATCGGTTCGAATCCCGGCGTCCCATATGGTCCCTTGTGCTTGCCAGGAGCAATTTCTGAGCATGGAGCCAGGAATAACCACTGAGCACTGCCGGGTGTGACCTAAAAACCAAAAAAACAAAACAAAAAACAAACAAACAAACAAAAGAAACCCAAATGCCTTACCTCCTTGCTATCACTAAGGCCCCAATAGTCCTGTTTTAACCACACAAGATTGCCATATCCAATGATAGAGATATTAAAATATCCTGATCACATCAAAAAACAATTTTTGTAACTTTCACCAGCATTCTATCAGTCAAACCCAGTTATGCTGTTCAACCTGTTGCAAAGATATCTCAAAAATTGTTAAGGGAACCTTAAATTTCACCTTATCATTTTCACCAATATGCATTTTCTGAAATAAATATGTCTTTACAAGAAGTAACTCCTGTTTTGATTTCTAGTACATCATCTATAGATCCTAAAAATAATAAATAAATCTTATTTCTAGTCATTTTTAAGGGTCAGAGCAGTAATTCAATGTGTAGGACACTTGCTTTGCACAAGGTCAACTGAAGTTCAATTCCTGGCATCCCACATGGTCCCCCAGCACCATCAGATGTGCTTCCTGAGCTTACAAACAGGAGTAACTACTGAGCACCACCAAGTGTGAAACAAACTCCCCCTCAAAAGAAAACTGATTACTCTATAAATATTTCTGTCAGGACAAAAATAATACATGCAACAGGCATTCTTTTCACTAATAGTTGAAAAATTTACATACTGTGTCTTACAAATATATGAATTTGGAGGTCACTGTTGTGAAAATCAATGATACAATAAAAGTGCTGTAAAATTATTTGAATATTACCAAGTATGTCTATTAATAAAAAAAACTCATAGGAAATACATGGTTAGATCGGTATTAGGATATTTAGTTATATATTTATATTTGTAACAACTTAATTTTTATAGGTACACATCTAAAGTTTTACACAAAAACTAAAAAAAATTAAATAGTTATGCTCTGAGTTAAATATAGCAATATTAAAATTAGAAGCTATAATTTAATGCAATATTTTGTCATAAAATAACATTTTACTTCTTGATAATTTAATCATAGTCAATAGAAAGTGAATAAACACTACCAGAAATTTGGGAGGCCACTCTCAGTGATGCTCAAGATTCACACCTGGTTCTGTACTCAGTGATCATCCTTGGTGGGCTCAGAAAATCGACCATATGTGGTGGGCATCAGACCCAGGATGGCCATATACAAGACAAACATTCTACCCACTATACTTTTGCTCTGGCCCCTTCCTAGCTATATTTAAGCTGAACAAAGTTACTTACATGAAGGGGATTGGATCATACATACTTAACTTCAGTCTTACTCCTGACAATAGTTGGGGACTATATATGGTACTAAAGATTGAACTAGGGTTAATCACATATAAAGCGAGCACCTTACCCCTGTACAATCACTTAGGCAGATAAAATTATAAATAATGTAACAAAATATTGCAATAACTTGAAAAACTTGTATTTCATTGTTTGTTATTTGTTTGGGGGCCACATCTGGTGGACTCAAGGATTAATCTACACTCAAGGATTATGCCTGGATGACTTAATGAACCATACTATGTAAGGGGGACTGTATCCAGGTCAACTACATGCAAGGCAATGCCATACTTTCTATACTATTTCTCTGGAACATGTAGTTCCTTTTGTAAATATTTCTTGCTTCTTCCCTTTTAGTTTTCCCCAAAAAATGAGAAGTTCCAGTTTCATCATTAAATGTGAATTATTTTGCAATCAATGCCTTATTCACACAACAGATTAACTTGTTGAAAAATGCACAAGCTATACACATATTATAATATACAATTTATTTTATTTATTTGAACTTCTGTAAAGATGAAATGGTAAAAGACTGCTTAAGTCAGATTTTTAAATATTAAAACTTCATTGAAAACGAAAAGCAATTAAATATTTTAGATTGCATATTTCCTTTGAAATTAATG
>PVKC010048604.1:0-10870 GCA_004027635.1 Crocidura indochinensis | reverse complement strand
ACCTGGTGATATTCAGGGGCTAATAAGAAGTACTGGGGATCCAATTAGAGACAATTATGCAAATCAAGGACCTTGCTAGCTTTGCTCCATCTCCAGTCCCAACAATTGTTTTAAGTAGAATAATTGTCTTTGGTTCTTTTGTTTTTTTTTTGGGGGGGGGGTCATACCCAGCAGCGTGCAGGGGTTACTCATGGTTCTTTGCTCAGAAATCGCTCCTGGCAGGCATTGGGGAACCATATGGGATGCGTGGATTTGAACCACAGTCAGTCCTGGATTGGTTGTGTGCAAGGCAAACACCCTACTGTGCTATCTCTTTGGCCCTAGTAGAACAGTTTATTGAGGGAGAATACTAATTCTACAATGAATGCAAAATTATCCCTAGAGACAAGCTGCAGAAAGGAAGAGAAATTACACACCCACAACTAAGATGCAGGTGAGACATATCATGTCTAGGGTGTATTAGAAACTTAATATCTGATCTTAGAACTCTGTCATCTTCAATTTTTTTTCAATAGGAGCTTGAAGGATGTATGGTTAAGAACTTAGACAATTTCTGGACATCTTCGTGTTTGCATAAGGATAAAAAGAAGTATGATATCGAATAAAAGGGGGGAAGAAGTATGAGATATAATTGTATAAACATTAATATGATGTGTGAATCCTAAGAAACTTTAGAACCTATGATGAAGGATATTGTTGAAATGATATTTTGAGAGTTTATGAAAATTTTTGTTTGTTACTCATGCTAGAACTTTCAATTTCTTATATTCTGGGAATGTCATATTTAGACTGGTAGAACAGACAGCCACCTTTTTATGGATATATACAATGATACAGTAAGTCAACTTTACTAAAATCAGACCACACAAAAGGGGATTTACAAAAGGGATTGTTAAGAAGGTATAGTATAAGAATGCTTATGAATAAATATTAAAAAGCATTATACTAGCGATATGAGCATCAAAAATTAAAGTAAAGTAGCAGTTTGGACTTTCAGTTGTTTTTCAATTTCTTTCTCCTCTACTAAAGCAATAAGATTCTACTCAGCAGGGACACTTGAGTTAATGAGCATCACCATTAGAGCTATATCACTGTTTTAGATACAGACCTAAGAATCCATCAGAAAGTTATTTTTCTCCTTCCATGAATAAAACTATTTTCTTGAGGTATCTTCTTTGTCCTCTGACAGTTCTATTCTTCAGGATGTACATGCTGTTTTAGATAATTCAGTGGAATTTCTGGAATGCCAGGTCAATTGGGAAATTGTATTTGCACAAGATATTTCTTACTTCCATTACTCAAACATTCTAAGGCTGTTTTGAATTTCATAGCAAAGTATCTGTGCATAGCTATGACATCACATAGTTTTACAACATGACAGGACAAAGAATTCAAGGAATCACCAAATCTTCTACATTTGCTTCACAAAATTGTAGAAAAAAAAGTATATTTTAAATAAATCTCATTGTGGAGGTATTAATGCATTATATTTCTGGAGGATATTTGTTAGGGTTAGTTTTTAGACTACTATAAAAATCCATCTTCTATCATTTTGGGAAATAAACTGAAATGTTTCATTGATGTTTCCTATCAACTGCAATACCCTTCGTTTTCCAAGTATGGGAAAGGAAATCATAAGCCAATTTAATCTATCTGTTTCCTGCAAGTTTCCTAGTTACCACTTCAAAGGGGCAGTAGATCACATGCTAATTTGGGGAGACTCTGGATATTTATTACAGAATGCCACTCTAAGACAGAATTAAATATAAAACAGTTTTACATTGGAATTTTGATATATTGATTTTCAAATAGTTTGCTTAATATTGTATATTTTTTAAATGGAATAACATTTCCCATTAATGCAACTAAGTATATACTGGGACAGTTTTGTCACAATTTTACCCCATTCCCATTTGTTGTCTTTTTGGTTTTTGAGGGCCACATCCAGAGATGCTCTATGCTCAGGAATCCCTCCTAGTGGGGCTTGCATAAGGTGCCAGAAATCAAACCTGGTTTAACTGCATGTAAGGCAAGTGTCCTACATACTATACTATATCTTTAGTGCCTCTATTTCATCTTGTCAACAAAATCTATTATGTAATCATATGTAATGTTTGGTAATTAGCTATGAAAAATTCATTGTGACACCACTTGTAATTTATAGACCATTGCTTTGTTGGACTTCATTGTGTTTTGAAAGTTCTATAATTTTTTAATTTTTTTAAATTTTAATAATGGTTTTATGTCCAGTGGGATAACACAGCTTCTCACTCAATTTGAAATATGATGTCTTCTCTGTTTTCATCTTCAGAAAAAAGACAGGTTTGAAGGTTGCAATTCACTAAACAAAGATAACAGGATTAATAAGCATAAAAATCACATCTGTCTTGGATAAGTCTCCTCATTTCCCTCCCCAGTCTTCTCTTCTTACAGTTTCTCATTATCTTAGCAACAGTTAGTTAATTAATTAACAGCTAGTTAATTAATTTGACGTGGAGGCTTGTAGAGCACTATTTCTACTATTGCAATGATTCAAACAAAGATTCATTAACTTAGAAATAGTTAGTTTAGCTGTAGATGCTTTTCTGAATTTTGACACCCCAAGGAATTTATTTTCCACTCTTACCCTTTAACTCAACAGGTGTTTAGATCATTTGGTTGTACTCAGCAAAGACAACTGCATCTTTGCAAGCAAGAAAAAAAAAAGCGAGAGAGAAAGAAAGGAAAATCAGACTGTGAGGCTAATACATTTAAGCCAAATCTTCCCGTTATCTTTCTGTCAGAATTCTTTCCCCATAAACACTTGGTTGTATTTCTTGTGACCTTAGCAGCAGGCAACTTGAAAGCATCAACCAGGAACTTGACAATGAGCTTCCAAGGCATGTTGAAGATTTTGTGCACTGGATTTCTTTTTTATATTATTTAGTGAAATAACAGGAATGCAGAAAGAAACACAGAGGTCTGGTTCCTCATTGGTGGATTATGAGTTAACTGTATGACTTGGACTAAAATTGTGCAGCAGGCATTTTAGGAGCATATGAACTAGCAAGAAAAGTGGTATGGATAGATAGAGTGGGAACTATGTGGTCTATTTTCAGTCCAGAATTAATGCTATTTCTAATGTTTTCTAAAATTTTTGATTTCATGTAAATATTTCTCTCAAGATTGAGTGGGATATGTGTTGGAAGAATAGAGGTTGGGAGGTTAGACAGAAAACATAAAAAGTGCTTCTACTCAATATCGTCTTTTGTTTCGGACCTGAATGTGACATCAAAATCGGGACACATATGACTAGATAATGCCCAAATACCAAGATAGTACTAAAGTCTTACCGCCCGAAAACCTGAAGGCTGCTAAAGAGTAAAGCAGAGCCTTAATTATTTTTCTCAACTCTTCTCATTTCAATTCTGTGTGTCAGCTTCATGGGTTCTGAGCAGAAACAATAAGATATGAAGATTAACACCTTGCAAAGATTGATGAAGTAGCTTTAACTTGGAACTATATTCTGTTTATGTCGTCATTTTCTTTTGGACATAAAAATGATAGATTGCTTAAGATATTAGAATGTTTCTTCTCCTTTGTCAGCATGTATTGTGGCAAAAACCCAAGGATAACGGTAGAATTAATATGCCCCTTATAGTGTTTATTGTGGCATAATTTCATCCATTCCATCCACATACAGTATTTTAGAAACAGGCTTATAGGTAAATTAGAGACACCCTAAAACTTTAAAGTGATATTATAATGATTTAAAAATCTCTATCAAACTACGAAGACCACCAGCTGAAAAAGAAGATGCGTATCCTGAAACTCACTGTGAAGTTTTCCATGCAGGTGATGGAATTTTGTAGGTTCAATGTGACAGGACGTTTAACTGAACCCCAAACCGCCTGCCTTGAGATCCTGGCAGACCACTTGCAGTTACTTGCTTTGGCTTCTCTGACCACACTACAGATTTAATCTGCTTCTCCCATTTTTACCAAGACCAAGGGGAGCCTTGACTATGTTCCTTTCAGTCTCCTGGAGCTGGTTGTCTCAGAATATGCAGTTATGCCTTTTTAGAGCATATTCTGGGGCCAATGCAATAGTACAGTAGAAACAAACTTTGCACACAGCTGACCCTGCTTAACCCCGACATCCATATGATCTCCCAAGCCCTGTGATGTGTGATCATTTTTCATAGAGTCAAGCATAAGTCCTGAGCACAGCCAGGTGTAGTCCCCAAACAAATAAAAATGCATGTTCTGAGCAAGGCATATTTAGTTATCTCATTTTAGTTCTTCTATTTGTCATTATTTTGTGGTTGTTTTATTTTGGGGCCACACCCAAATGTATTCAGGGCTTGTATTCAGGGATCATTCCTGGCATTTTTGGAGAACCAATATAGGATGCCAAGGATTGAGCCCAGGTAAGCCAAATGCAAGGCAAGTGCTTTGACCACTTTTCTGTCACCCTGACTCACTCTCCTTATTAATTCTTGAAGTGGCCATTTCTCTCCTCAGGTACTTTACCAAGTCCAGAAAAGAGGAAAACCAAGGGTTTGTTTTTCCTACTCTGACAGAAAATCCAACAATGAGTACAGGGAAAGAAGAACCTTTTATAAACATATGAAGAGTTAGACCTGTTTGAAAAGATCTAAAATTAAAGTTTATCTAACAAGGTAGATGGTCACAGACAAAATGTGCCATGTTTAGGTGAAATACAGTCAATAGATTTATTTGTCAATTTATTGTACATACATATATAGTATGCCACAGAAACTCAGTGAATTTCCTTTATTTCAAGTAATTGTGCACTTACAATTACTAAATGTTATTATGGGGAGAAGTTCTTTAGAACAAATTAGAACAAATTTTTTTCTGTAGTCTTCATATTTTGGATAAAATAAAACATTCACTCTAGATAAACTCTATAGGGAAGAGTGTCTGGACCATATAAAACCTTAATAAATATCAGTAAAATAGATAAAGAAATAAATGAACATAACTCTAGGTGTTCAAGACATTTGGTCAGTTTTGGGTGTTGCACAGAATAATAAGGTTAATCTGCCTTCATTTATTTTGTAATGATTATCTGGAGTTACTTGGATAATCATTAGAATTTTACAATTCTTCCAGCCTCTATAGACAAACTTGAAATAGAGTATTGAGATAGTAGCCTTTGTGACCAAGTCTTTATCATCAGCCAAACTGTTGCTATAGGTGGTAGCTATATTATGGCTGACTTTAAAGTTTAGTATCTAATCCATATGTTGTCATTTTGGTATTCAGTGTATTTGTGCTTTCTCAATCCATTGGGGGTAGAAATAGAAATATAGACCCTTTGTTTAAATTGGCAGGTAATCAGGGAATTTCGAAGGAACACACATTCCAATCCATATCCAGTCAAGACATAGTAAAACAGAAACTGTTGCTTCTTTATCCTCGTTTTCTTTAAAAAAAACACACACACACACTATTTATTGATTAATTGATTGGTCTTTGGGCCACTCCTGGCAGTGCTCAGGGGCCACTCCTAGCTCTACACTCAGAAATCGCCCCCAGCAGGCTGGGGGACTATATGGGATATTAGAAATAGAACCAGGTCCCTCCCCGGTCAGCCACATGCAAGACAAATGTCCTAATGCTGTGCTGTATCTCTAACCTCTAACCTAGTTTTTTATATTACCATTTTTGAAGAAATAATTAGTATTCTGGCCAAAAACTGCTTGTTTACTTTCATGAATCTGTTTTCCATATTTTTAAAGACATTTTTAATAGAATCAGCCAAGACCTCAATATCCCCCAAGAAGTTTTTATTTTCTTTTTCCCCTTAAGTTATTTTTAAGGCAGAATCCAAACACATTTTTGCTGTGTCTTAGTAACGCATACATCAAAGATTTTATTTTTGAAATCGAATACCAACAGTCCTGTTGACATACTTGATATACCTGGAACTAAAGGTCTTCCTTTAAATTTAAAATTAAGGTATTTGGAATCTATACTTAAAAGGCATAACATTTTTCAACAGAATTTTAAAAATGAAATTCCTGACCATCTTAAGAAGTATGAACCTCACTATTATCTGCTCATTTTTTTTCATAAATCTGCACATTTCAAATATTTTCGCTGTAGAGATAATTGGATTGTGGTAACAGCTATGCAGCTCCATATATTTGTCACCAAAAAAATCTTTAAAATACCCACTGAACTAGAATGAATCTTATAATATAAAAACTGGACCTCAATAAAGTTGTGAAAAAAATGTGCTAACATTACTGGTGCCCCAGTGTGTATTATTGTCTTAACTTTGGAATTAGTAAATGTCTTGCGAATCATTGCTCTTTGGGGTTTGACATAATTAATTTGATGTGGAGACTTGTAGAGCACTATTTCTACTATTGCAATGATTAACACAAAGATTCAGCGTTGCCCTTTCTGGCCCCTCCATGTGCTGGTTTCTGTAATCATTCATTACCAGAACTTTTAACAAGACCAATGCTGGTGGTAGTTGAATACCGGAATGTTTTCTGCTTCACTGACATTTGGCTTCTAAATACTGTCAGCCATGCACCTTGTGAGCATGACTTGCCCTAATGAGATGACCTTGAGCTATTGCATTCAGTCCTCCTAGCTTTGCAAGCATTCTCCTTGCTAATGAGAACCACTGTCCTTGGGTAGATAACAAGAAAATTAGATTTGGTGGATCTTAGCCGGCTTTCATATAAAGTCAGAAAGAGAGAGTATGGCTGAACAGATTTTTCTTATTAAGTTTTTATGCTTGTGAATTCCAAGAAGAATAAAAATCTAAAATGTTTCCTGCTATGTCTAAAAAAACCACTGTGTTGTACAATATGTCAACAATTTCCATTTATTTATGGCTGCTTTAAAAAAAAGAAGAAGAAGGAAACGACTTGTTCTGAAGGAAAAGTAAGGCTGGAGCATAACTTTTCAAGGTGAACATTCCAACTTCACTCTCACTTCTATAAATTATCTGAAAGTAAACTTAGTGGTGAAACTTTCTTCAGTTACAATTCACATGCTTCTTAGAGTCATGAACTGTTAAAATAAAATCACAATGCCCTGTGATTACAGGGTCTTTTCTAGACCTCAGAATGTTTACATCCTTGACCTCTTGCTCATATTTTTTTTGCAGTTGATAATCAAATTTTATGTTTTTAATATCATAAAATGCATTCATTTTGTTCTGGATTTTTAATACAAATAGATTTATAAAATATTGGGGCCAGAGAGATAGCATGGAGGTAGGGTGTTTGCCTTGCCTGCAGAAGGACAGTGGTTCAAATCCTGGCATCCCTTATGGTCCCCAGAGCCTGCCAAGAGCTATTTCTGAGCATAGAGTCAGGGTAACCGTGAACACCACTGGATGTGACCCAAAAACAGAAACAAAATAACACCTGAGAGCTGCTGAGTGTGACACCCCCCCAAAAAATAGATTTATAAAATATCTAGTCTTTTCTGAGAGATTTCTTTCACTGAACAAAATGTTTTAAAGTTCATCCATGTTACCTGAACCAGGGAAGTCATCTCTGAAACATCCAAAGTTGTCTATGTCATCACCTGGAAGCAATCCTCTACCAGGGAAGACCCTACTGCTGCTCTGACATCAATTTACTCAAAAGAGTCTTCCCTTAACACTGAGAAGATTTAAACAACAACACCAACGACCTACATACTGGACAGGGCTTTCTGCACTGCCCTTCAATTGTGAGTTGAAATTAGACGCCACCCCGCACCATCCTGACTTCAATGTAGGATATACAGATTCCAGGATCTTCAGTACAGAAACATGATACCAACAACAGAAACTGTGAAAAATATAACTGTATGGGCACTACAGACAATGACCAGGATTGGACAAACTAGTTTGCCTGGAGCCTAGAAATGGTCTTATGTCAGAAAACTTCAGGGGTAGGGTCTCCGTGCACTTAGGCCAAAGTTTTTCCTTTCCATGACCCCCATACTTTGGTGGGCCCAGCAAACGATAATCACCACCCTAACATTGTTTCTACAGTGCTCCTTTGACTCTAAACCTTTAAGAATCCACTAGTAAAAATATCTGGAATTGCATATATACTTTTAGTTACACTAGCATTCTGGGGGATAAAGGAGGGAGATAAGGGATATATGCTTGGGAACAGGGATGAAGAGAGGACAACACTGGTGGTGGAAAGGCCCTCATTTATTGTCACTGTGTACCTTAAATATCACTCTGTAAGATTTGTGAAAAAAATAAATTAAACATGTCTCTAATAATGCAAGCCATTACAATAAAAAATTGTGTTTTAATCAGAAATGTTCTTTGACTTACATGTATTATTATATTATATTAATTATATTATATGTTAATTACTATATTATGTTATGTTGTGTTCACCTCAATATGTTAATCAAATTTGTCTCTTGAATAAAAAAATTTAAAAAAGTTCACCCATGTTACAACTTGTAGAAGTATGTCCTTTTTCTTTATTGATATATCCCATTGTAAAGATGCAAAGTGTTATATTTATGTATTCATAAATCGATAGAAATTTATATTGTTTCTCCTCCTTTGGCTACTGTGAAATTGCTGTCACAAATGTTTATTACAAACATTTTACTGAATATATTTTAAAATTTCTCAGAGCTCTCTTGTAGGAGTGGAATGACTGGGTGATTTAATAAAACTATGTTTAGTATTTTAAGAAACTTCCCATCTGTTTGAAAAATTACTGTGCTTTTCATTGTCTCATTGCAATGCATGAATATCTCAGCCTTAGGATTCCTGTCCTTAAAATTTTATGTTTAATTTTAAATTAAAATATCATGTTTAATTTTAAATTGTTCTTTCTACTAGGTTTGAGGTTTTTATATTTTAAATTTGTATTTTCCTCATATACATGAGTTTAACACATTTTTATAATTACACAGTTCTTGTCATATATATGAACAAAATGTTATATATATGTGTCCATATATGATGCTTCCAAAATATCCAAGAAATAGTTTTTAAGCAAATAGTAAGATTTATTTCTTATAACCTTTTATGAATAAACTAGTCCAGTTTTTTTAAATTGACAACAATGTCAATTTAAATAATCATGTTTTTCCATGATGGGGTTGGTACATAATTCAGGACTAAAATTCATGTTAGCTGTCACCAAAGTCATCTTTAAAATATATTAAAACATCTTATACCTGCTGAAATCGGTGTAGCAAAATCCATAAAATTGCTGAATAATGATTCTAGGATTTAGAAAAAAATATTTCTTCTTTCCCATTGAGAAGTCAAATAAAAAGTTAGAAAAGATTAATAAAGTTGGTCCTTACTTTCTTTACACAATACTCATTCTTGACAAATAAGTGATGGAATGGAGCAGTTTAGCTGGTTTTTCACGAGTGCAAGCTAACTCACTACTCAAATATTTCCCTGAGGCTTCTTTGGAGGTATATTGCTTTTTCATTTAGTTAAACTTAGGCTGTTACTATGACTGTCTGGCTTGGAATCAAGTATGCAGGTGTTTCCAAAGCCATTTAACATACATAAACTATCTGCAAGGCCACAGGTCATGCTAGGTTATAACTTACATTGGCTATTGCATAAATGTATGCGTTATAACTTGTGTATTACTATGTGCATGTAAAGTGCATATTTGTGTTCATGTAATTGATGGCTTGGTATTTATGCTACATGTAACAACTAAATTTTCTTCAGTCTGTTTTAGATAACATTTATATAGCAATACATCTCTTAAAAATAATTGTATACTATACTCTATTTGAATGTTGTGCCTTCAAAAAAGTTGTCACTTATTGAAGTGAAAGACAATTTTGGATGGCTTTACTCATAAGTGGAAAATAAATAAATAAAGCAAACAGACCGACAAAAACCAATGAAATAAACTTTCAGACTTAGTGAAATGATGATGATTACTGGAAGCAAAGAGAGATGGAAAAGAAAGGACTTCTTTTTGGTTATGGAGTGGCACTGAAAATTTGGTGATAGATATAGTGAAACCATTGGTATATAGAAAAACATTAACTATACCCCAATATTCTATAAATTATAAACCAATGATAAATCAATAAAAGGTGGAAAACAAAAGTATTAACCCATAGTTTAAATTTAGAACACATATATAGAATTTCAGAGTTATGGAAGTGCAGATCTAGAAGTAAAAACATTTCTCAATTTAATGTGCAATGCCCAATCGTCCTTCTCAAAGGATGCATTTCCATATTCTGTGCATGAAAGAAGATATTTCTTTCCAGACTAAAGCAAGCTTGCTCTGGGCTTGAAGATGTTTCTTTTTGTCTTGTATAGGACTGGCTGTCAATCAATGAAAACCATGAGTGTTAACCAGAAATTAGAGAAAATGCTACAATCATAATTTGTTGCTTGTCACTCATAGCTCACATACTCCTGCGTCTGAGGGAGTCAATTCTCCATTTTATAGACAGGGAAAATAAGTTGCACTGCCAGAATCCAGAACTCCTCAGAATCTATCAAGGACACCAGTAAGTTTAGTCACCCATGGCAGAACTACATCGTCCGCCTCCGAATGCAGCCTCTTTACAGGATGCAAGAAGTGCTGCAAAGCTGGGGACAGTCACTGGGAAGCCCATCTCACTCTCCCTTCCAGGAGATGCTCTGAACCACAGAGCATCGTGCCTTGCTTTCTGAACTGAGGCAAACGCGACTTTCATTCTAATTATGCTTCGTGGTATCCTCAGCTTTCCAGCCACCAACTATTCACCCTCAATTCCCAGGGATTGGCTGCCTGTGAGATGGAAACTCGACATTGGGAAGAATCTCATTAAAGAACCCATAATGTGGGAAATTATTGGAACTGGAGCAATAGGACAAGTCGGGCTTTTGCCTTTCAAGCGGC
>PVKC010048603.1:0-10976 GCA_004027635.1 Crocidura indochinensis | reverse complement strand
TCACCGGGTGTGGCCCAAAACAAAAAAAAAAAAAAAAAAAAGGAAAAAATAAGGCCTCCCAATTCTTACCACAGGCTGTGTTCTTCACACTGACTGTATAGAAAGAGGAGGTACAGTAAATGCACCCCATATACACCTCAACCCAGACCCTTGCCTGGTCTGTATTGGGAATTTAGGGGACAAAAAAAATGAGCAAATGGGTGACTTAGCCAGCTGCTGCATACCTAGAAAACAGGAAGGTTCCCTCAGTGTGAAGAAGCACTGAGAGGTCAAAGGGCAAGAAAGGAACATCCTGCAGCTCCTCCTGTCCCAGCTAGGTACCCTATCTCTTCAGGACTGGAAATTAGAGTGAGTTCAGAGCAATAATCCACACAGAAAAAGGAATGTTTTTAGGACTCTTCTTCATTTAATTTTTATTCTACAGTGCTCAATGATTATTCAGGAATTACTCCTGGTGGTGTTCAGGAGACAATATGGATGTCAAAGATCAAATCTGGGTCTGCCGTGTGCAGGGCAAATGTCCTTACCCACTGTCTTATAGCACCAGCCCATATCTGTAATTTTTTTAGATATTTAAAAACTACTTTATTTAAACATTGTGGTTTACAAGACTGTTTGTAATACTGTTGTTGTTGTTTTCCAAAATGCAATACTTCTCCTTAGCTCTTATGGGACATTCTAATACTTTCATTTTAACAAGAAGCTATTTTCTTAATAAGTCAATGCATTGGTAGTTTAAAAAAATAGAAGAGATAAGCAAAAAGATTAGCAGGAGAGTGAAGTTTTGGTATTTTCCTTTTACTTGTTTTTTTTTTTTTTTTTGGTTTTTGGGTCACACCCGGCAGTGCTCAGGGGTTACTCCTGGCTCCATGCTCAGAAATTGCTCCTGGCAGGCACGGGGGACCATATGGGGCACCGGGATTCGAACCGATGACCTTTTGCATGAAAGGCAAACGCCTTACCTCCATGCTATCTCCCAGGTCCCGTTTTGGT
The DNA here is from genome assembly GCA_004027635.1 of Crocidura indochinensis. Taxonomy (NCBI): domain Eukaryota; kingdom Metazoa; phylum Chordata; class Mammalia; order Eulipotyphla; family Soricidae; genus Crocidura; species Crocidura indochinensis. Next base: position 9,983 of record PVKC010048603.1, on the reverse strand, counting down.
ATTTTCCTATATTATTAAATATGAAAGAATCATACTGGATAGGAGTTTGCAGTATGACTTTTGGGCTTTAACCATTCAATTGTGTTTATTTTCTGAATTCATTAAGTAAATTTGTGCAAAAATGATGGTATAGTTGCTTGATACTTGACAGTAGGGTAAATAGGGGAGACCAGAGTCTAGTTAAGCACTGTTGAGTGTTGATGTTGTTCCCAATCTTTATCTACTATGAACAATTCTCTGATGAATGCTAAAAGGTGATGGTGGTGATGATTGTAAATGTATTAAAAATGAGCAATAAGGGGCCTGAGAAATAGCACAGCGGTGGGGCATTTGCCTTGCAAGCAGCCGTCCCAGGACCAAGGGTAGGTCAAATCCTGGCATCCCATATGGTCCCCCATGCCTGCCAGGAGTAATTTCTCCAGAATGGTCCCCGTGTCTGCCAGGAGCAATTTCTTAGCACAGAGCCAGGAGTAACCCATGAGTGCCACCTGGTATGGCCCCAAAACAATACAACAACAAAAAAAAGAGCAATAAAATTCTTCTTGAAAGGAGAGACAAATAACATCCCACAACAAAAGAAGGACCTGATTCAAGTCTGCTTCTTTTTGGAAAACTTCTCCTTCACAGGTAGTTGGACCCTTCCTCTAGTATTTTAGAACTGTCTAGATGGCTTTTGCCATGTGTCTTTGTTTCTCTAGCTTTGCTGGAAGTTGCATTGGCAGAGAATACACTGAGTCCTTCTCTTTAGTCCCAAAATAATAGGAAAAGTGGTTAAAACTCAGCAGATACTTGTTTCACTTAATATTTTGGTGGACCTTTTTCCAGGAAGCTGGAAAGATGGTGGACATTCGGACTGCACATGCCTATCAAAAGCCACCATCACTTTTCAAAAACCAAGAGGGTCTTCCTTGTATAAACTGACAAGGAAAAGCTCATGAGAGATTACAAGAATGTTGGGCTGAGTCTTGAGACCCTCAAGAAAGTCACTGATAATATCTAGATGGTTAAGAAATGTCATGTATTGAGACTAGAGCAATAGCACATAATCAACCCGATCCCAGGGATCCCATATGGTCCCCCAAACCTGCCAGGAGTGATTTCTGAGCACAGAGCCAGGAATAATGTCTGAGTAATGCCTGATTTTTAAGCACATATCCAGGAATAATAGCTGGGTGTGCCCCTCAAATACCATTTACTGGCAATATTACCATCTGAAGTGGTGTCTCTCTGATAGAAGAAGCAGATGTGGAGGACCACTGTCATCCTCAAAGACTAATACATGATATAAATTGCAGCCACTTTGAGAAATACCATAAGACTATGGTGGCAAATCAATCCCCTTGCTCCAGGAATGCCCCAATCAGTGGCACTGCCACAGCAGGTGAGTGCCAGTCCCTGATCATAACTATGCACTACAATACACTCACAGTGACCATGGTTTCTGGCACCAATAATCAGTACAAGAAATTCTTAGACTGAATACCTGCCTACTCACTGCAACAAAAGTTATTTTCCATTAAACAACAACAACAACAATAAGAACAACACAGTCATAATAAATAAAAGCCTAGAGGAGGGTCTGACTGGAAAGCAAATCCTCTCATGTTAATCAAGGCTAATGAATAAGGAACTGGATTTTGATCCTTTCAAAGGAGCTGCTTGAGCTCAGCATCCCATAGTTTTTGACCCTGACCCCAGACCCTCGCCTCTTAAACAATCATAATTCAGAGTAACTCCGAGAACAGCAGGAGTACATGAAAGTACTTCATGAGAATGAAAATAATACTGGCTCTTGGGGGTTAGTAAAGAGTAGCCTCTTTACCTTCTCTTTCAAGGAGGAAGGGAGAAAAAACAAGGTCAGCAAAACAAGCATACCACAAAAGGCATGAGAAAGAACTGTTTCTCAAACTCGGGCAAACAGACATAAGTTAAGTGATTTTTATGTTGGGGTATCCTCTGCCAAAGAGAAGAAGCAAACAAGCCCATCTCAAGAACCAGGGGTCTGTACAAGTGAGGACATGGTCCTTAGTCTGCAAGAGGGGCTAGAAAGATACAAACTCTCAGGAAAAAGTAGCAGGTGAATTGTGCTTTCAAGGACATATAATTTCCAAATTGGCTGTGCACAGCTGAGGTCTGTGGGCACTGCTACTCTGGCCCTGGCATCGCGGAAGTGGTCTGGGTCAGGGTCCTATCTGTGGAGGGCCAAAGGCAATCATCCTTCCAAGCAACCAGCTGCTCTGAGCATCGTGCCTCCAAATACAGCGAGAAGCTTTTATTAGACACTTGCTCTACAAGACTTTGGGGCAGTGAATGTATGGCGGTCTCTACAGCCAGGACACTGAGGTACACTCTGCTCTTTTCTATCCTTCTTCTCCTTCAGTCAGCAAGTCTGGTCTCTACTTGGTGAGGCAGTAAGAAGCACAAAACTCAAAGTCACATAGGGTGGAGAAGCTGACTTCTCAAGAGTCCTTCTCTTAGCAAGATTCAAATAAGAGTTATAAGCTGAGGGATAGAGAGATAATAGAGGGGTTAAAGCACTTGATTTACATGCAGTCGGTCCTGGTTTAATTCCTGGCTTCAAATCCAGTCCCCTAAGCACTACCCCAAGTACATAGTAGCCTCTGAGCACTGCTGGGTATAGCACACCTCTTCCCATATACCACACACACACATACACACACAAATACACAAACACACAAGCACAAAATAATTACCTGAGAATTTTAGAATTTTGGAGTTTGCTGAGAGCAAATGCTTCTGTAGCCAAAGAAAGATACAGTCACTGGAAATATGGGAAAAGATGCCCAAAATACAAGAATAGGGAAAGATAGGAGGGTGGTAAAAGTTGTTGCTGAAACCAAAGTAACTTTCAAAACATGAGCTAATATCTTGGTTGAAGCAGAAGCCTCTGCTGGCCCTCATCACATCCCCTAGCCCACCATTCTACTTCCACATAATTCTGTGGGATCTCAGTCAGCACACAGTGTCCTGGAGCCTTTTCTGACTCATTGGGTCAAAGCTCTGGGGAATAAGAGCTGAAGTGAGTTAGTAGCTAACTGCTCCACAAGCAGACAATTCTGTGAGACCTTCTGGTATTACAGCACTGCAGAGCACACAGTAGCATACCCTCATATTTCCTACACTCGTTGCTTAACCTCACCCCAGTCACTGCCCCCACACTCCTGCTTCCTAAGATTTCTTCTTAAGTGAACTTTTTGAACCCAACTCCAGCCTGAGGATCTGCTCTGAGGTGGACTAAAAGCAAGACTATCAGTAGAGAATTTGATGCTGAAAAGCCACACCATGACAGTGACTTGGCATCTTTTTTTGGGACACCTCGCCACTCTGAATAACTGCCTCAGTATTTGCCCTTGACTCTATCCCCATCCACTCAACTCTTTGTCACTGCCCTATAGGCAAGGCTCATGGAAGGACGAAAGAGATGGCAATGTCTTGACATGTACTCTGTGCTTTGCCATCCCTGCTCAGGAGGCAAAAGTCTTTATTATGCAATCTCAGTTTATCTCCCATTGTACCTGGCCCAAGCTGAGCTCCTCCAAACCTCATGCCCTTCAGGATAAAACTATTCGTACAAGGATCATGTTATTTCTGAGAAAAGAGAAAGGCTGCAGGAGGGAAGTCATGCAGACTACATGGGAAATAAACTCTGGATGAGAACTTGCCCATGCTGACGGTATCTTCCACATTCTATAGTCATCCAGAAAAAGCCAGAAACAATGTTCTGCATATGTGTCCCTCAACACACACACACATACACACAGAGGAAAATATATACAAAGGAAAATACATGCACACACAGCAGAAGATACAAATATGAATATATATATGGTACACAGAGATGAAAAAAGCACAGAAAAAAATCACCATTGTTTTCTAAGATACAGATTATAGATCACTTTTAACTTTTCTTTATACTCTGTATTTTCTGCAATGACTGTAGTACTCAGATTTTCATCTACTTAAGAATAGTGACATGATAGTTTAAAGCCTAACCACAACCTACAAATAAGCACAATTTAGTGAACATCGTAAGCTGAGACATCAGCCTCCAGATTGTATGCCTGAAAGTTCTTAGTCAAGAGAGGTGGAAACACAAAATATTATCATTATAAAGCATTTTCTCCTTCAGCAACCTGGTCGTTCAAAACAAGTGAAGCACAGGAATGCAAGTCAATTGCCTCCACACCTCTGTGCCTGAACCCTGACATTTCCCATCACCGCCCTCTTCTTTCCAGCTTCTGCACTGCTCTTGGGCTTCATCTGTCTTTGGGGTGCTGATGGGGGTAAGAGGTAATTTTAGCACCCTTACCACCCTAGACACTGATCAGTGAGGGGACTGAAGGTCAGCAGTCAGAGCAGGGGAGCCCCTGAACCAAGGCAGTTGTTAAGTAGGCGTGAGAACCCATCAGCTGGAAGCACTGAAGGCGGGCAGGCAGGCGGAATGATTCTGGGTGAAGGAACATTGTAAATGTTGTCACCCAAAATAGAGCTGAGCTGAACTTGGCTCCCCAGCAATGCAAACCTCCTTCCTGCTCCCTTCCCAGTTCTTGAGCTACTCTCTGGGCACCACACCTCCTCCCCACTGCTGCCAGGGATGGTTCATCCCAGCTGGAAACAGTGGCAGAGGAATGGCTCAATCTAGCACCCTGAGGGTAGGCCCTGGGGCAGGGGCAGCCTTTTGAGGCCTAATCTAACCACCAACTCTATAGTCAGATAGCAGGAAAGTCACTGAGGTCAAATGCAAACCCACCAGGATGAGAGCAAAGACTGCCTTGTCTCTGGCATCACTTCATCCATCATCAGTCCTGCTGTGCCAGCCAAGCCCTGCTTTCACTGTTCTAGAACTTACCAATCAGCTCTTAGAAATCTCAACAATTACTGTCAACACAGACTTCTATCAAGTCTCCTTCTAACCCTTTTCTGCCCATTACCATCCATCCTTCTTACCATAGCTTCTGTTGTACATCAGGCCTTCATGTTTCCCTGGATCATCAAGCAACTTCCTAGTTGCTCTCCTTACTTTCAGTCCTTTCTTATCTTCACTGGATGTGATCTAACATTGTGTGGGTTCACTTTAATCTCTTCTTCAAAACCTTTTCAATTGTTATTGCTGTTTTGGGGTCTCCCAAGATGTTCTCAGGAGGTCTTTCAGGGATTGAGGGGTGGGTGCAGAACCTTCCTGGTGAGCCAGTTTCACTGGTGGTTCAATACAAGGGGCTGAGAATATGGTATGACTCAGACCCTATAGTGCTGCAGATTACCTGAGCCTCCCCTGTAGTTCTTTGGGGCTCCAGGGCTACAAATGGCCATGTGATGCTGGGGATCAAACTAGGTTCAACCTTATGAAAGGCATGGTATCTCTCCTGCCTCATTTGCAATCTTTTTTTTTTTTGTTTGTTTGTTTTTTTGTTTTTGGGTCACACCCGGCAGTGCTCAGGGGTTTCTCCTGGCTCCATGCTCAGAAATTGCTCCTGGCAGGCACGGGGGACCATATGGGGCACCGGGATTCGAACTGATAACCTTTTGCATGAAAGGCAAACGCCTTACCTCCATGCTATCTCCCGGGCTCATTTGCAATCTTAATATAACCCAACCCACCCACAGGGAATGATAATAAAACTGACACAGGATTGGGGCCCTTCACCATCTCTGTGACCTCCTTGACTAGCCTGGTCCTTTGCCTTTTCCCACCATCATATCCATGCTCTAGCTAGATCAATCTTCTTTGGAGTCCCTGGCGTAACTAGTAAGATGAGATAGTAAACTGAACTCCTTCCCTTCTCATCTCCTGTTGGCATTCATACCAGTCACTTGGCTGCCGCCTGATCTACTGGGCAGAGTTTTTCTTCATGCCATCATAACTAGCCTAGAAGAGCTTGAATTAAAAAAAAAAAAAAACCTAGTTTGCTTATCCCAAGTATCTGACATTATGTCCTCTATATAATATTTAAGACTCACAACTCATAAAATGATTCCATTCTTTATCTTTGCACATATGGATATTTTGTCATTCCAACCAAAATTTGTAAGTCATTTGGAAATACAGGTCAGGACTTAAATTTCTCTTTATCTGTCTAAACATATATCACAGTGCCATACACACCTCAGAAAACAAAAATATATTGTCCAAAGTATGATATTCACTCTTCCCACAAATGTTTGCTGAGAACTATTTTCTAGGCACGATTCTAAGTACAAGAATGTGGCAGAGAACAAAAAAGACAAAACTCCTGGTCCTTAGGCATCTAAGTCTAGTGGAAGGAAACAGATAACATGTTATAAGATAAACTGATAAAATACAATGTTATTTGATAGTGATAAGAGCTAAGGTGAAAGACAAAACAGGAAAAAAACAAGGAAGTTACAACTTCAGATAGGATTTACATAGGATGGGCCAAGAAGTTATCACTAACAGGTAACTTGTTTTTCTGCCTTGTTTATGGAGCTACACCCAGCTGTGCTCAGGGCTTGCCTCTGGCTCTGTGCTCAGGGATCACTCCTGGCAATATTCAGCATCTTGGTGGTGATCCTGGAGACCAAATCACAGGTAAGGAAAATACCTAAACCTTGTGTTGTCTCTTCAACCAGAAAGGCAATGTTTGAAGAAGTGAAGGAAATCAGAAAAAAAAAACCATACAGGGTTTTTTTTTTGGGGGGGGTGTTGGGGGAGCATTTTTATTTTAGGGTCACACCTGGTGATGCTCAGGAATTACCCTTGGCTCAACACCCTGGAATCATTCCTGGCAGTGCACTGGGAATAATATGGGATGCCAGAGATTGAACCCGGGCTGTTCATGTGCAAAGCAATTGCCCTACCTGCTGTATTTCAGCCCTGACAGGCAGATTTCTAAAAATAGCCTGTTACAAACAGCAAGCACCAAGGAGCAAGTCTGACTTGTTCAGAAAGAAGGGGTAGGTGAGAGAAATGAGGAGAGAAGGCAGCAGAGGTCAGAGAGGTTAATAGACTTAGCATGAAAGGGAGTTTGTGGTCATCTTAATGTACATAAGAAAAAAAAAGTCAGGTGGAACTTTGAGGAAACAAATACTATATTAGGTGAAATATTTTTCACTTATTTGCGCACTGACTAAGCCAAATAATAAGCCGAATAGGGTTATTCCGAATAAGCCAAAGAGGGGTGAAGGTGGAAGTAGAGAGACCAATTTGGAGGCTATTAAAATCACTAGAAGAGAGAAAATGCTGCTTGGATCAAGTGGATAATTGGGGAGATGATGAGAATGGGGGTTTGCCAGTGGATGGATAATCATCCCTGATTCAGAAAGCATCGATGCCAGTTGTTCAGGTCAGAAATTTTACAGCCATCCACAGTTCTCTCTTTTCTCAATCCATATCTGAACCTTTCACAAAGCCTATACATTCTACCTTCGAAGCATAGCCAGTACCCAAGCTCTTTCAGCACCATCCTATTTATCCACTTGATTCAAGCACCATTATCTCTTGCCTAGCTATTTTAATAGCATTTCGATAAACTAGGTTATTTCCTTTTTTTTTTTTTTTTTTTTTTTTTTGGTTTTTGGGCCACACCCAGTGACGCTCAGGGGTTACCCCTGGCGATGTGCTCAGAAGTTAGGTGAGGGATACATGGGAAATATCTGTATTATTTCTGGGAAGTTTGTGGGGGAGCCACAGTAGGAAATTAATACTTCGAGAGCAATAAGGAGGTAATAGGTCCAATACCATATGGTCCCCAGAGAATGATCAGGTTCTGCCCTGGAGGCCCCAAGTACTGCCAGGTTGGCCTGCGTATGCCCAACACCACAAACCCTGAACTACACCACATTTATTGGGCTTCACATTCCCAAATTGGCTGGTAATCTCCAAAAGAGTTCCCTGAACTTCCTGATCAGTGTTTGGGAGAGCTCCCCCAAACAAGACCAAGCTCTGTCCAACTTACTGTGAGAGCTCTCACTACTGGTTTTTGACAGGCTCTTGGGCTATTTTATAGACAAAACTTCCACAGAAACCTGAGGTGTTGGAGAAAGCTTTAAAGTCTCTATTGCCCCACATTGTTTCTCTAACATACAGCTGGTATTAAATGGCGTTGCCATTCTGGAAGGAAACGTGATGATATGTATCAAATGCCCTAAAAATGTTCCCATTCTTTGAGTCCACAATTTCATTTCTAGTCATTCTCCTAAGGAAATCAGAACTGCCTGAAAAGATGAATACAGAAGGCTGGCCCCCTAGAATTAGTTCTAGTAGGAAGAAATTGGCTAGAATAAAGACTGCACAAATGAAAGGCAATTAAATAAAATACAGGACGTTCATAAAATAATGTACTATGTGTCCATCAAGTGTCACATTTTCCAAGAACAGTCTCTCTCTCTCTCCTATGTCCTGAATAGAGCTTGATCTGATGGTGCTGGAGGAGTGGAATGGGGGTGCAAAAAGGAAAAGGGAAGAAGAGACAGACCTTAACAGGACTGGTCTATGGGGAGCCAAGATGGTGACAGGTTTCTTGAGATTTTTCTCTTTAACATGTTTTCTAGCTTTGAAATATTTACCAATAAGCATATATTATTATTATTCTTTTTTTTTTTTTTCGGTTGTTGGGTCACACCCGGCAGTGCTCAGGGGTTACTCCTGGCACCATGCTCAGAAATTGCTCCTGGCAGGCACAGGGGAAAATATGGGGCACCGGGATTCGAACTGATGACCTTTTGCATGAAAGGCAAACGCTTTACCTCTATGCTATCTCCCGGGCCCCTATTATTATTATTCTAATAAGAAGAATAAACAACCCACATTTAAAAAAAAAATAGGCAAATAGAGAATCCATGAACTACCTTAGGCTCTTTTGTGAATTAGAATGGGGCCAAAAACAAAGGCCCTTCAAATAGCCAAACCCCACTACCAGTATGTGTACAGTGGCAGTTCAAGGACAGCAGCTCTTAATGGGGGCATTTATGTCCCCCGTTCATGTGACAGCTGATATGTCTAGAGACATTTTTAGTTGTGATAACAAGGGAAGAGGTGTTACCATGCCACAAGGTAGCACCACACAAAGAATTATTGGACTCGAAATGCCCATGGTGACTTGACTCGAAGCCCTAATCCAGAAAGTGCCACCACTGGGCTTTGACAAAGCTCACAGGGCTTAAAAGTACCTCACAAACCTCCAACCCACTTTGCCTTCTGTGGTGCTTTTTCTTCAGACAAGATCTGAGCTGGCAGGTGATGGCTCCAGAGTGAGAGTGCCAAGGATATTAATACTTAGATGAGTGTACCTTACTATTCTTGAGCACTAATTATGGATCAGAAACTGTGCAGAGGGGCCCGGGAGATAGCATGGAGGTAAGGCGTTTGCCTTTCATGCAAAAGGTCATCGGTTCGAATCCCGGTGCCCCATATGGTCCCCCGTGCCAGCCAGGAGCAATTTCTGAGCATGGAGCCAGGAGTAACCCCTGAGCACTGCTGGGTGTGACCCAAAAACCAAAAAAAAAAGAAAAAAAAAAGAAACTGTGCAGGGCAAAGGACATTTGGATCCGACCTCATCTTGGTGAGATCCAGTTATATGATAGATGCTGTTATTGCATTGCTTCAAGACTCCCAGTTCCTGACCACCCTCTTTCCCTGCAGTTAGCTCATGTTTACCTGAGCTAGCAAAGAAGAATCTAGTTTTGGCTTGTGATCAAACCAGCAAAAATTAAAACCAAATAAGATGTATATACACTGCAATTAATTTTAGATAGGTCAGCTTTAAGTTTCAACTTAAATTCCAGAAGGAAAAATAATAGCCTATTTATTCCAGCAGTGGAGTGGAAAATAATCTTCTGATAAATGATATAATCAGAGAGAAGACTAATGAGTCCAGGGGCTGGAGAGAGAGTACAGCGGGTAGGGTGTTTGCCTTGGATGTGGCTGACCTGAGTTTGTTTCCTGGTAACACATATGGTTCCCTGAGCACACCAAGAGTGATCCCTGAGCACAGAGCTAAGAGTAA
>PVKC010048602.1:0-10875 GCA_004027635.1 Crocidura indochinensis | reverse complement strand
CAGTGCTCAGGGGTTACTCCTGGCTCCATGCTCAGAAATTGCTCCTGGCATGCACGGGGGACCATATGGAGCACCAGGATTCAAACCGATGACCTTTTGCATGAAAGGCAAACGCCTTACCTCCATGCTATCTCCCGGGCCCAGTTTTCTTTTCTTAAGGCTTCCTCATAGACCCTGTTCTTTCTTCTTAGGCCATATAGCTAAAAGTGGCCCCATATTTACCTCCAATTTGGAAGCGCCTACTGAATCACACAAAATAGACTTCTACATATTCTTTTCCCACATTCTTTATCAATTCTCAGAGAAGGGAAGTTTCTGGATAGTCACACATTACATTTTTTTTTTATTCCAAATACATGGCATAAAGACCTTGCTAAAGCATGCCCCTGTGTTGCTGGTTCTTTTAAAGGAGTGATTAGATCAAAGAATGTCTTTCTAATAGAGTACTTAGAGTAACAACTATATCAAAGTCGGATTGAACATTTCTATATTTTTCTAAAAGCCCTGTTACGTTATCTGCACAGAGCCCCATGGCTCATTCAAGTAACAAAGAGCCTTAAAGCAAAAGCAGCAAATTACTGAGTCCTTATAACATTCTATCCATTGGACGAGGCCTTTTACATTTCTTAAGCCCCACATCAACACCATTTCAGATAAATAGCTGAGGCTTAGAGAGCTTGAGTGGCTCCCCAGGGCAAGTAGCTAGGAAGTGGTGGGCAGAAAACCCACTCAGCTTCTTTGATTTCCAGTGCTCAACACACTGAGAAGAAGGCATGTAGTGCACAGCACACACAAACACACACACATGCTCACACGTGGTTTCCTGAGCCATCACTCACAGTGCACCACAGAAACCCTCAGACATTTGATTGCAGAATCAATCATATTCTAAAAGCTTTGTTTCACGTTTACAGTCTGAAATAATATGCCAGACTGCAAAGAAAATATTTGGGTAGGACGTTCTTGGCTCATATGGAAATTTTCAAAAATTTTGATTGCTTTTCTTACCCATACTTCCAAGCTAATATGAGTGCAGTGGGTTAGGAGAAAGGCCTGCAACTGGCGGTGGTGTGGGGGAGAGAGGTGTCACATATATGGTGGTAGTGAGCTGCTTTTTAGCCACTATGCTGAAAGAGGTAAATCTAGCTCTTAGTCACCATCAATAATCTTAGACATGCTCTCAAGAATAGTGGCAATATTCGGGCTTGAGCTCCTGTGAAAGACAAATTATGTAGCACAGAGCACCTTTCTTCCCAAATAACACTGTCTTGATTTTTGGCGTTGCCCTGTTTAGTTTATGGTATGCACATTGTAAAGAAAGTGCAGAGAAAGGGTATTGGGTCCTTTACAACTATCTCAGAAAATACCTGCTATCTCCCTTGTAAATGTGTCAAACAACTAGGGGAAAATTCGGTCAGCTCCATAGACTCACTCTGTTCTCAAAAGAGATGAAACCAAGTCATAAACAATCTTGGATATAACAGCGATGCAACTGAAAGCTGGCAGAAGGATATAGTGGGCTAAGTTGATGGCCTGCTGAAGCCATGCCTGCTTCACCAATCACCCACAATTGCCACATTGCCCAATGGCCCTGCTTCACCACTCCTATAAAGCTCTCTGCAGAGACATCAATTTGAGGGTGATAGCATAGTGTTGCCTTGCAAATAGTCAACCCAGGAGTAACCCTTGAGCTCCACCTGGAGCTTACTACACCTTCAGATAATTACTTAATGACTTCTTTGCAAGATACAGTGATTTTCACAAATATTCTTGCTGCTGTACATTTCTTCTTTTTCTTTCTCCTTTTTCTTTCCTTCTTTCTTTCTTTCTTTCTTTCTTTCTTTCTTTCTTTCTTTCTTTCTTTCTTTCTTTCTTTCTTTCTTTCTTTCTTTCTTTCTTTCTTTCTTTCTTTCTCTCTCTCTTTCTTTCTTTCTTTCTTCTCTTTCTCTCTCTCTTTCTTTCTTTCTCTCTCTCTTTCTTTTCTTCTTTCTTGCTTAACAGTTTCACTTCTGAAAATATAAAATAGGAAATAGCTAGAAGTAGATGTATTATGATCAATGATATGGTATATGGTCTTTGAATAAAGTAATTTATATTTATAAAAAGCATTGGGGCAGAGCTGGGTATGTTATTGTGGGATTACAAATAGTTCATGAACAAGAAAAAGAATTCAATAACTTAGAGCAGATGCTTTGTATGCATTTTGATCACTACCTCTTAAACATCCCTTAAGCATCCCTAGAAAAATACGGAATCCAAGAAGGCTTGCAAAGTAACCTCTGGACATTGAAGGGAAGAGCCTGTAATCTTAGGACAGTTGGGAATACAACAGACATATTTCTATCCAGAATGATAAATTTTCCCTAGAAGATTTGGTCTGAAACTGCTCTGGGGATAGTGGTGAAAGTGAAAGATGGAGGAGGAAATTCAAGGTAGGCTATGCATACAGCAACTAGATTCCAAGCCTGCCCCTCTTTACTGCATTCTAGGACTTTTTGCTGGGATGAGAGTGTCTGTCTCAAATACTGGAGAGTTAGTCAAGGAGCTTAGGCCTGTGTTTATTTATACTCTGATAAGGAATATTTAATATTTTCTTTATGTTCATTGCCATGCTGCTTACAGTCCTAGTTCTGACATGTGTACACACAGATCTTTCTAAACAGTTCTGAAAGATCTTTCACAGTGCCAGGACCAAAAAATTGTTGAAATGTTGTGACAGTCTTGTTTTTCTGTGTAACTTTGGATAATTAGCTCTCTTAAAACTGCTTGTTTTCATTGTTTGACTGCAAGCATCGTACCTTCTTAGGCCTGGGAGTTAGTACAGCACTTAAGGCACTTGCTTTCTGCATTGTTGACCTGACTTTGATCACCAACACCACGAATGGTTGTTGGAGGTCCACAAGAGTGATGCCTAAGTAGAGATCCAGGAATAAGCCCTGAGCATCACTAGAAGTGATGCACCAAAATTTTTACTCACCGCCTGACCAAAAATCATACCTTCTTACTAGTTGATAACTTTCATAATTATCTCCTCATAGAAAATAGGACTGAAAACAGACCATTTCTTAAATACAGACCTTCAAACATGCAAACTGCTGTAATATGGAGAGTAAACAGGACTAAACACTGGAATTTGAAATGAAGTACAAATTTGGTTTTCGTCATTTGCTATGTTTAAAATGTAGCAATTATTTCATGTAAGAATAAAGTAGTTTTTACCTAGAATATCAGGTAGTCCAGATAATGTCAGCCTAGTATTTTGGTATAGCTATTGATGATATTCAGAAATGTTCTTAATGTTTAGTTTCTCTTGAAGTCATTGCAAAAAAAATAGTTGTCCAGGATTTTAACTCTGAACTGCCTGTCCAAAATGTAATCCTCCAATCTCTAGTTTACTCTGAATGAATGCACAATAAAGTTTCTCTTTAGACTACTTGACAGTTTCGTTCTCTGGGCAGTCATATATTGAAGATGCACACAACAGTAAGGCATTCAAAAACACAAATCCCACTTGGCCTCATACTCAGAAGACTAAAAATTATTAGAACTCCCTAGAGTTTTGTAATTGGTTTTGTAAGAGTTATAGATTTCCTAAAGGTTTGTCCATTGCTGCTATTCACTTAACACCTCTTAACAGTGGGACAAGGGTAAGTTCCAACATTTCTACCAAGAATCTTCGAAAATAGGAAAGATACAATCAGGTTGAGTACTTGCAGCTTAATGCTGTTGGAATCTATTTTTTCTCAATTAATCTCTAACTAAAGCACAGTCTTCTTTATATTCTGCTGACAGCTGGCAAATTCAAAGTCTATAAAGAACTAAACACTACAATTTAACTAACATGTACAATGGACTAAAATGCACCTGAACTGATATCAGTATACAATAGAGAAATGAGACCAACTTTAATGATGGTGATAATTGATGATGATAGATGGCACACTAACAAGTGCATGTCATATATTGGAAACTGTTATTTCTGAGGACTCCCTGTTTTATTCCACTATTTTATAAGTTTGTCTTTTGGCAGTGAAACTACTCCCCACAAAAGCCACAATATCAGCCTTAGAGCTTGGAATTCCAGGACTGTGCAAATTTGCTCATGCAAAAACTCCAGTTTTTTTTTTTAATACTGTCCTTCCAGTAGGAACATACCAATGTAGACATCAAAGTGTATTCAAAATCACCTAGTGTTCAAAAACAAGACAACAGAAAATCAACTAGTAACAAATTCCTTCATAAACAGCATACATAATGACTTAATTTTGAGATACATTAATTTTTAATTGCTCTAAAATAATTGCTACCACTTACCTGTAAACAAGCAGTATAAAATATATTATTTTGTGCCTACCATGGGGGTAGGTTTGGGAATGGATTGGAATCCAGTGACAATGTTGGAAGGAATTTTACATTGGTGGTGCGATTGATCTTGGAATAAATGTATTATGAGTCACTATGTAATGCATGGTCTTTAAATATAAACATTTCTTTAAAAAGAGGGGACAGGAGAGATAGCATGGAGGTAAGGCATTTGCCTTGCATGCAAAAGGACAGTGTTTGAATCCCAGTATCCCATATGGTCCCCTGAGTCTAACAGGAGTGATTTCTGGTTTTTGTTTTATTTTGTTTTGTTTTGGGTCACACCGGCAGCGCTCAGGGGTTACTCCTGGCTCTATTATCAGAAAACGCTCTTGGCAGGCTCGGGGGACCATATGGGATGCCGGGATTCTAACCACCGTCCTGCATGCAAGGCAAATGCCCTACCTCCATGCTATCTCTCAGGTCCCCAAGGAGCGATTTCTGAGCGTAGAACCAGGAGTAACCCCTGAGATCTGCTGGGTGTGACCCAAAAGCCAAAAAAAATTTTTTTTTCTTTAAAAAGAAGCTTGTCTTTGTGTTAATAGCGTACTAGTTTGATAATAATGGTTTGGTGATATTTTTTTTTTAAGTTTGTTTGTTTTTTTGGTTTTTGGGTCACACCCCGCAGTGCTCAGGGGTTACTCCTGGCTCCATGCTCAGAAATCGCTCCTGGCAGGCACGGGGGACCATATGGGGCACCGGGATTCGAACTGATGACCTTTAGCATGAAAGGCAAACGCCTTACCTCCATGCTATCTCCAGGGCCCCGGTGATATGTTTTAAAATCAAGAAGGTGAGTCCTCTCCAGTAGTTTTATTTCAATATTATTTTGGTTATTGAATGTTGAATGCTATTGAAATTCCATATAAATTTTAGGATATTTTCCTATTTTTGCAGAAAGTGCCAGAGAAAATTTGATAAAACTGCATTGCAAAAACTTTGTTGTACACTCTATATTTCTTTTAGCTCTTATAATTCCCTGTAACATAGGTATTATTATTTCTTTTTTTGCTTTTTGGGCCACACCCAGTGACGTGCAGGGTTTACTCCTGGCTATGCGCTCAGAAATCGCTCCTGGCTTGGGGGAGCATATGGAACGCTGGGGAATCAAACCTAGGTCCGTCCTAGGTTAGCATATACAAAGGAAAACACCTCACAACTTGCGCCACCACTTCGGCCCCTGTTTCAAATTTCTTGATGATTTTTAAATTTTACTTTCCAATCTAGTAGTGTCTGTATAATGGTGTTGACACTGAGACATGAAAACTAGGATGTGAACATTGAACTTATTTTTCTATAGTGATACTGTATGTTAACAAACTATGTTCTTTTCATCTTTTTTGTTTGTTTATTTTTGGGCTACACCCAGTGATAGTCAGGGATTACTCCTGGCTATGTACTCAGAAATTGCTTCTGGCTTGGGGATGCCAGGGATCGAACTGAGTTTGGTCCTGGATCTGCCACGTGCAAGGCAAGCACCCTACTGCTATGCTATCACTCCAGCCCTGTTCTTTTTACTTTTTACCCAAGATGACTTGCTTTGTTCTGTGGGGCTGCTTCGATCAAAGTGGGGGATTTGATCCCAGGACTCAGCACAGGCATTTCCCAACAATCTCCCACTCAAAAAAGCAATTAAATTGTGAGTCACAAAGTTATTGATAGTTGAATTTTAGGTATATAATAGTCCAACACCAAACCCATCACCAGTGTCAACTTCCCTCCAAGTGTTCCCTTATTCCACTCCCCACCTCCACATCACCCCATGCCTGCAAATTCCTGTGGTTGGAGCTTACTTTTCATGTTTTCAATGGTGAGTCTGTATTTTGGATATATAACTATAACACTTTCATATCACCAGTATAACTGAGGACCCTGTTTTCTCATTACTTCCCTTTCTAATCTTCTTCCCTGTCCTTTCTAAGCCCTGGGGTCAAGGGTAATCTAGGCATCTTTAATACTTTACATTTCCTCATCCAGTTATTCTATATACTACAAATAATTAAAATAATTATGTATTTAATATTTTCCAGTTCTAATCAGGTTGCACAGATTTTATTTTTATCATTATTTACAGCTGCATTATATTCAATTGTATAAATATTTATATTGTATTTTCATAATCCATTCATCTATCTTTGGACATCCTGGTTGATTACATAATTTAACTATTGTTTTAAGTGCAATAAATAATGGTGTCCATGTCTTTCTTGTTTTTGTTTTTGGGCCACACCCATGGTGCTCAGAGGGTTATTTCTGACTATAAGTTCAGAAATGGAGGCTCATATCAGACGCTGAGGATTGAATCCAGGTCCATCCTGAGTCAGCTACATGCAAGGCAAATGCCCTACTGCTTGCACCACCATTCTGGCCCCATCCATATATCTTTTTAAATGTTTTTTAAGCCGTGTGTGTAGATACTCAAAAGTCAAATTGCTGTCTCATATGGTAGCTCAAGTCTCAGTTTACTAAGGACACTCAATTCTGTTTTCCAAATGGGCTGAACCAGAAAACATTCCCCTCAGCAGAGAATAAAAGTTCAATGGAATTATACTATTAGTGTGAAGGTAGTCTACCTGGATGGAACAACAGTTCTGGAAAGCAGGACTGTATCTGATAAGAGAGTTGCTATCCTTCACAGAGAAGTCACACTAGGGTCCTGAAAAAAGCTATTTCCTTATTCCTGAAATGTTACTTCCCTGCAGCTCTCTCCTATAGCCAGGTTTAAGAGTTGCTGTGAGAAACTCATTGTTCAGATGAATAGTGTCATCTCATTCGTCAGAATTACTGTTGCAAAAACATCTTTGCAACAGTTCATGTGAATAAGGACTTTAAAATTGTTTTTGGTAAGGTAAGGACAATTTCAAACACTCATCAGTAGAGAGATTAATATGATGAGCCCCTATGTCTGTGAATACACCCACATAGAGGAAATTTAGTTAGAAAGAACACCAAGAGCAACTTTGAAGAGGAAAAGGATTTAATACAGAACAAAGACAGAATGAAAAAATGGAGAAATCCTGCTCAGACAAAGGTTTACTTTCTTTTTTTTTTTTATAGGTTAGGGGTGGGGGACATTCCTGATACCTAGCACTAGATTTAAGAACAAATCAATTCTAACACAATAGTCCATATTTATTAACCTTTTTTCTATGTGCTGAGAACTGCTTGAGAAGGCATGGACTTCTTTAATATCAACTTCATGTTACTAACAAGGAAACAGCAGCTTTGAGAAGTTAAGGTGAAACCACCCAGACAAGGGACAAATAAATGTATGGATATAAATGTACTGGACCAGTATTTGGAGAGAGCTACATCATAATTTGCATGCTAAGGATATGCCAATGGGAAGAGCCCAGGTAGAGAGAATATATGGAAGAATTGAGGTGGGAAAAGAGATAATGTAGCTAAGGAACAGAATGGGCTTTGCTGCCTGGAGAGGAGTGGACGCACTTGGGAGAATGGTCTGACAGAATGTTGGAATGTAGCTGGGCCAGTTCATGAGTGGGCAATGTATAAAAGTTGAACCCAGGGACCCGGGAGATAGCATGGAGGTAAGGCATTTGCCTTTCATGCAAAAGGTCATCGTTTGAATCCCGGTGCCCCATATGGTCCCCTGTGCCTGCCAGGAACAATTTCTGAGCATGGAGCCAGGAGTAACCCCTGAGCACTGCCGGGTGTGACCCAAAAACCAAAAAAAAAAAAAAAAAAAAAAGTTGAACCTGATTCCATGCTCAATGGAAAGTCATGTCTCTCTTTTTTGTTTTTCTTTTTGGTT
Source organism: Crocidura indochinensis (assembly GCA_004027635.1). Classification (NCBI taxonomy): domain Eukaryota; kingdom Metazoa; phylum Chordata; class Mammalia; order Eulipotyphla; family Soricidae; genus Crocidura; species Crocidura indochinensis. Next base: position 2,738 of record PVKC010048602.1, on the reverse strand, counting down.
TTTGGGTCACACCCAGCAGTGCTCGGGGGTTACTCCTGGTTCTACACTCAGAAATCGCTCCTGGCAGTCTTGGGGGACCATATGAGATGCCGGGATTATAATCACCATCCTTCTGCATGTAGTGTGTGCCCAGTGCTGAGCTCTGCTCAATGATATATCGTTGCCATACGATTAGAATGTGGAAGGATTTGTTTGTATAATTGGAAAACGACTATCAAGTTCCAGAAATACATGATTGGATTTGCTGCATAGAAGCAACTCTAAGCCAAGGTCATACACTTGCTATCAAAAAGTTGTGTTGTTGGGGCCCGGGAGATAGCATGGAGGTAAGGCGTTTACCTTTCATGCAATAGGTCATCGGTTCGAATCCCGGTGCCCCATATGGTCCCCCGTGCCTGCCAGGAACAATTTCTGAGCATGGAGCCAGGAGTAACCCCTGAACACTGCCGGGTGTGACCCAAAAACCAAACCAAAACAAAACAAAACAAAACAAAAAACAAAACCAAAAAAACCAAAAAGTTGTGTTGGAAGAATTGTACTAGAAAGGCTGAACAGAATGAAGCACAAGATGCCCTACCTCCATGCTAATCTCTCTGGCCCTGAAAGCCATGTTTCTTAACTGGGAAGCTCCACTGCATGTAACAGAAAAACCTCCTGGAGTTCAGTAGAAGAGGGGGTTTAGTTGAATTGAATAAGGATGACTACTTGGTAAGGAAGCTCTGGCTTCATTTCTCAGAAATTCTCTCAACATTATTTCCCTCAGGGAGTCCTTGTGCTAAGTTCCTCTCACATATGGCTAAAGCATATGGTTAAAGCAGCTACCAAAGTGTAGTGCTTCTGTTTTCACTGGAAAAGGGAAGCCTGTCTTTTCTAAGCCATTTCCAAGAAATTCACCTTTGCTGTAACTGGAGGGCTCAGTGACTACTTAGTGGGGTGAAGTTATCAGTCATCCCTGAAATAACTAAAACATGTTTAGGAAATGAAAAAAATGGGAAGTGAATGATGCTGGGTAGCAAAGAAAGCTCATTTTACAATGAGAAAGTATTTGCTTTTGGGGCTATACCAGTAATTTCAGGGCTTACTCCTAACATATGTGGTGCTAGGTGATTTGAGAACAATGGTGCCAAGGATCAAACCCAGGCTGACCACATACAAAGCATGGGCTTTAGCCTTTGTGGTTTTTGCCTGGACCAAGTGTGAAAAAGTTGTAAAGGTCACTTCTCATAGTTATGATGAAGAAAGATTGGAGTGGTCAGCAAGGAATGCTGGGGAATGATGCAATACAATTATTGCAGTATTTCAGTTCAGAGACATTGGTGGCAGAGATAGAGGTACACTTTGAAGATAGAATTAACTGGACTTAATACAGATTGGCAATGGAGAAAGGAGACTTGATGGATAAATTAGGAAGGGCCCCAAATGCCAACCTGATGACTTTCTGTTTGAAAGGGACTATGGAGGCATGGAAGGGGTGACCTTTTATGAGAGAAACAGATAAATTATTTTGATGTATTTGTCTTTCACTTATCCACTTTAATTTTTTAATTTTTAAAATTTGCCACAATTTAGTGGTGAAGGGAAGTGGATACTCTGGTGGAGGACATATTGGTATCATAAAGTCTTACCAGTGATATTGTATATCACAATACCTCAAATAAAAAAATTATTTTTGGGTCACACAGAATCACACTCAGGGTTACTTCTGGCTAGCTCTGAGCTCAGAAATTACTCCTGGCAGGCTCTGGGGACCATATCGTATGCTGGGGTTGAATACAAGTTGACTGTGTGCAAGGCAAATGACCTACCCACTGTACTATCGTTCTGGCCCTCTTCTACTGTTTTCCAAAAGATCAAAGTTCAGTATAATAATCAATTACTTTATTTACTGCTCACCCTATGTTCAAAAGAATTGACTAAATATCCCCCAAAATTAATTTTCATAGCCCACTTTTAAAGTAAAAAGGACACAGTTTACCTTGAATTTTATAACACTGTGAAATTATCATTAACTTAGATGAATGTATTCAATGCAAATTCATATACTTGCACTGCCAATCAATCTTTCAAATTGCTGTCACCAGGAATTGATATGCTTTAGCTTTTTAAAGATATCAACTATAAGACACGACTTAAACTACAGCTTCTGGTTCCTCTAGCAATCCAGCTCTAAAGCTTATTGTCAGAGTGTTGAATTGAGTGGAGCTCATGCTTTGCCTGCAAGAAATCTGGGGTCCATTCTATACTATACTATTCTATACTACATGGTTCCCCCAGTTTGTCTAGGAGTACCCCTGACACTGGGGTACTGCCTTTGAGCACAGGCAGTTGTGGGTGCCCTAGAAGAAAACAAAAATACCAAATATCCAATCTGAAAATTAAGCCAATAAAATCAACAACAAAATAAAGTTTATTGAAATAGTTAAACTTTAAGGACATGGAGTAGTTGTTTTGGGAAACTAAGAAAACCATAGAAACTTATGACCATGAGCTGGAGTGATATCACAGCAGTAGGGCATTTGCCTTGCATGCAGCCGACCTGGGTCTGACCTGGGTTTAATTCTGGGTACCCCATATGGTCCCCCAAGCCTGACAGGAGCAATTTCTGAGCTCAGTCAGGAGTAACCCCTGAGCGTTGCTGGGTGTGGCCCCAAAACCAAAAAAATAAGAAATGAAACGGATGACCATGAATAAAGTGGATTGATATGTTAATTCTACATATAATTCAACAAAGCACTTAC
>PVKC010048601.1:0-10877 GCA_004027635.1 Crocidura indochinensis | reverse complement strand
TGTAAGCTAGGCACAGAGGAGACCATCTATTCTAGCAGCCCCAAGGGAGAGGGAGGTGGATATGGGTGGTAGGATGGGAATGGAGGTGGAAGGAGGACAATTTGATATGGGAATCCCCCTGAATTTATGTTAATATGTACCTAAAATATTATTGTCAACAATATACAAAAAATAAAGAAATATCATTAATAAAAAAAATAAAAAATAAAATATGACTCAAATTAAAAACCACAGATCAAATTGGATTTCTTTTTTATGTCTTAATGCAACTAGTTAGGCTGGTCTAGATTTGGAATAAATGGCCCATATTTAGCTTTAAGAATTTTGCCAATTGAAACCCATTTTTTCTCTCTTGTAGTCTTGTTTACCTGGCATTGTCTGATTATCTTGCTTCCATAGTACACTTGCCTCCAATTTTTCTGCCATCTTAATACATTTGCTAATTTGTTATCATTATTAAAAGCAAATGTAGTACTTGCAAGCATCACATTCTAATTAGAAGTGCCAGTTGGAGGTTGCATGTCCTAGGAGATGCAGAATCAAGTGCATCTAGACTTTGCTCAGGGACACAGGGTATTTGACTCATGTATTATCTTGAAACAAATCAGAATTTGGCAGTGATAATTTGTGCTTATTAACCAGCAGACCCTTTTTTCAAATGATAAGCTACAAAGAAGATATGTGTGATCAATTTTATAGCTGTGCCCTTAATGAGTTCTTGGTACCATTCCCAATTGGTGTTGGACTCTGACTTACTAGAATCCTCCAGGTGTCCTGGATTTGCCAAATGATATTTGCCCAGGTAAAATCAAGCACAAAGCTATGCTTTAAATGTAGATACTTAATAGAATAATCTTATGTGAAATAATTTGCCCACTAATTAAACCAGTAAAATTAAAGTGTTTTATCTTTCTTTTGTATGAAAACTTTCTAGCCTTTCAAAACTTTTGCAATCAACCATAACTATTATCCCCTTTAATATTCAAATTAAATATCCCAGTGGAACCCCTGTAAGCCAGCTTCTTTGATTTTTATTACTGCCCTTGACAGTCTTAAAAATCTTCTTCCTTCTGTCAAGAATAGACATTTCTAGAACTATCCTGAATTTTCCTTGCTTCAAACCATTTTCTTGGGAGTCCTGGTTCTTTTTCACTGGAAAGCATTAGAGACCAATCTCTCAGTGCTGGCAGTAAAAGGGAAATTTTATGGTCCAAGTGGACCTTTTCATCCAGGTTGGAGCAAGATCTGGGAAAATATTTCCTTTTAGGACCCATCATTTGCTTTCTTTCCTTTTAACTTCCCACTTTCACAAGATCTGTCGATGTTCTCTACTTTGGTAAGGGCTATGATTTTCATTAGTATTAAGCTTTCCTATTACAGAGTCATATCGTTAAAATTAATTTGCTTTTAGGAGGAAACTTTATATTAGCACTGTAAATCACTAATCAGTAGCATCAAGAAAATCCTAAGAATAAGAATCCAGTGATGCTCCATTCAACAAGCATGCACACACATGCAATGCACACACATGCAAATGTACACATTCACACACACTCACATGTAGGTTTAATCAAAAAATATTTTTATTTATTTATTTCTCTGCAACACTTAGGAAGGTGGAGAGCTCACCCCCCGTGGAAATAATAATTGCTTAAAATTATTTAAAAAAAACCATTGAAGCCTCTCTGTAAACCATCCTAAATTCATGCAACTAATGAAAAAGTATTTATCAAAAAATCGACTCTGTCCAATTAAAGACAGAGTATGTGGTGCTACAGCCACAATATGGGTAGTTAGCTCTGCTGCTATGGGCCAGAAAAATTTCCTCCCTCTCTTACATGAAGCACATTCAGCTCTGCCTCAGCCTTTCATCTACAAGTGAAAACAAGTTTCTTCTCCTCTCAGTCTCCAGGGCTCTGTGGTTTTAAGTTTTAGCCACAAAACAAGAGAGGGCAAGGTCTTGTGAGTGTTCCAGAGTGGGGAGAAGCACATAAAACTTTTTCAGGCAGAGCTGTCTTTATGGGTAAACTAATAAAACGACTTCCAATGGGAAAGGAAAAGCCTGCAGACAGGAGGAATGCTGATCATTGACTCAGGAGGAAGATCTGGGAGTCCAGTCCCATCTAGGGTCTGTAGGAGGAAACAGGGTGTCCCATCCTTTCCCCTCCCCAATTTTAGGGACCAGGATGCTGCTTTGTTAAGAATGGTTAGTGATGCTTTGCGAATTTGAATTCCTAGGAATCCTTTGGGAGAGATGTGTTGGCATTGTACAGTTCTAGACACCATATTTGACCCATTTCCATTTAATGATCTTACAATCAGAGCTACACCAGCAATTCCCTGCCAGAGGTGACAGCATCTTCCATGAAGGATGTGCCACATTCTCTTTTAATATCTGCAGATTGGAGTGGCAGATGCTAAATTACAATAAGTGAGGCCACGGAGATTGCTGAAGTGAACCCCAAGAACAGAGTGGCAGCATGGTCATGGAAATTTCCCGGGGGGTTGATAAACTTCATCCAGTCTTGTCTGTAAGGGCTCAAGTAGAAGAGAAAAGACACCAAGAGCAGAGTCAATGCCTGTACCCAGCAAATTCCCTGTAAATCACCACCGGAAGCAGTCTCTCTTCCTTCTCCTTCCACCTACAAGTCAAAATAGCTGCTCACAGAATTTTGCCCAGGAGGAGATATAGGAGTTGTAAACAGAGAACTCTGAAATTCTTCTCATAGTAAGAAGAGAATCTGGAGTAGGGAGTTCCTGAAAACAATGATGCTTTGGGTGTTGAACAGTCTAGAAGAGGTTGATACTCCATGAGCAAAACAGAATAAAACATTGTAGCTAGTTTCCTCTAGTAAAAAATCATAGACAATGGGGCCGGTCGGTGGCGCTGGAGGTTAGGTGCCTGCCTTTCCTGCGCTAGCCTAGGACGGACCGCGATTCGATCCCCTGGTTCCCATATGGTCCCCCAAGCCAGGAGCAACTTCTGAGCGCATAGCCAGGAGTAACCCCTGAGCGCTGCTGGGTGTGACCCCAAAACAAAACAAAATATCATGGACAGTAACATCCCAGAAGAGACCTAAAGTAAAGAGGAAGGAAGCCTCATGTCTTAAGCTAGAATTTGGGGAAGATGTGTGTCTGGAAGCAAACACCAATACAGGAAATAATCTACACACAGTTAAGGAGATAAAACAGGTTCAGGAACTTCCATTGCAAGCATTGCACTCCTAGCACTAAGGCCCAAAAGGATAGCTCAGTTGTTTAAAACCAAAACTGCAATTAGTTTCTACCAGACCCAGGCTTTTTTATTGGGAAGTGAAAGACCACACACCCTGGGGTGGAAGAATAGGTAGAGTAAGGGACTAATCCAAAAGTGCTTCAATATGAGAGTGCTTCAATTCAATGAAAGGTAAGTGCCAGCAAAGAAAAATTATTCTGAATAGAATGAAGACCAATTATTCCAACACAAAAGTTCTACCAAACTTCGGTGCTTGGCTTCCAAATTTCTCTCAGCATTGGGGCTAGATAGATAACTGGTAGGGAATTTGCCTTGCATGCAGCTGACCTAGCATTCAATCAGGGCCCCATCAGGAGTGATTCCTAAGTGCAGAGTCAGGAGTTAGTACTGAGCAGCACCGGATATGGCCCAAAGCCAGAAAAAAATCTTTCAGAATCGGCTTCCATTTTTAAATGAGTGACCCTTTCCGAAGCAATAGGGTGGTTATTAAAAGCGGGTGCAAAGTCAACAGAAAAGACACCTCCAAATGGAAAGAGACTCTCAGAGGTTGTTCTGCTCATATCAGGAGATTATGTTTATACCTATGTGTTCTGGGCCAGTAACATTGGAGTTTCACCCATGGGGAAACACAGGCTTTAGTCAAATAGTTTGCCTAGGTTACCAGGAAGAACAACAACAAGACCTGCAAGAAGGATGTGGGTCTAGTGTTGTTTAGTTATTCAAAGTATTTGGTGTCCCAAAAACTAATAAAGAAATATGAAAACAAACATTAACTTATGACCCAACTCAGAAAATTGCTCTTGATGCCTCCAGAAAGTGCTAACATAGTGGACTTGGCAAACAAATATTGAGAAATAGTAATCTTGATGATACATGAACAGAGTGTGAAACTTATGAAGACAACAGATAAAAAGGAAATTTCACCAAGTCTCAGAAGAATTCCTGGATATAATAAAGGGAAAAATTAGATTGATAATGATGTTGGCAGAAGTATCAGAGGATGAGGAGGGGAAAGATAGTCAAAATGTAATTTAAAAATAATTTTAGTGATACTAAATGTGTTGAGAGATAGATATCCATTTTACCAACACTGAACTTGAAAACTTGAAAAGCTATAGGTAGATTACATGTAGAGAGTCAAAATCTGGGGCTGGAGAGGTGCTACTAGAGGTAAGACGTCTGCCTTGCAAGAGCTAGCCTAGGACGGACTGCGATTTGATCCCCCAGTGTCCCATATGGGCCCCCCAAGCCAAGGGTGATTTCTGAGCACATAGCCAGAAGAAACCCCTGAGCATCAAATGGGTGTGGACCCACCAAAAAATAACAAAAAAAAGGGAGTCATAGCCTGGCATTTAATATGATTATTAAATTAAAATAATAGAAAATGAAAGAGCAGAAAGAGTAAAAGCAACTTGTGATAATCAGAAGCTCTCCAAAAAATGACAGCAATACCTTTCATCAGAAACCATGGCAGGAGGAGGGAAAATGACTCAAATGCCCTCATACACTCTATAAACTAGACGTTTGGATTTAGTTTCTAGCACTGGGTGGTTCCTTGAGCACCACTAATAGAACCCTCTGATCAATAAGCCAAAAATGTCCCTCAAACACCACTGTGTGTGAAATAAAATGAAAAATTGACAGTCAATTCAGTATATGTGCTAGAAATGAAACCAAGATGAAATACTTCAGTATAGATCTAATAAAACATCTGCTAGAACAACAAGAAAGCTACCAAGCTCAGGTGAACAAGAACAAATAAGTCAATGAATAAAGAGGCACTCCATGTTCATGAATAGGAAATTGCATATTATAGAGATTATAATTTGTTTCCCAACAGGCTCTCTATATATAATCTGTGCAATGAGAGTTGAAATTCCTGTTAGTGGTTTTCTGGACATTAGTGACTGGACTTCAGAATGTATAGGGAAGTTCCACTAATATGGCTGTGAAGTGTAGCTCATACATTGCATGACTGGAACCCTAGATTCCACACCTTGTACAACAAGAAAAAACAACAAAACACCAATGAAGAAGTAAAATGATCAATGCTAGGATAGAATTGAAGAAAAGGAGTAGAGTTGGACTAATAAAAATCTGCCTTCAAGACTAAAATAGTATGGTAAATAAGGCAGCAGTGTTTTGATAAAAACAGGGAGATTCAATGTAATGAAATTAAAAGATTAGGAGTAATTCCACATATACTTAATTTCTGTTCACAGAGATTTTAAGCAATAAAGTAGAATAAGTTGGTCTTTTCAGTAAATGTGGGCATCAGTGTTCACAGAAGAATCATTCATAATATCCTCAAAATAAAAACAATCAACAAATGGATGAGGAATTCAAATGTGATGATACAGGGTAACATTGGAAGTGAAAGGAAATTGAAATCAATGAGAGACAGCATCTGCTATCACATTGGTGAACCTTGAATACGCGTGACAAATAGAAGTCAGTTTCAAAAGATTATCAATGGCAGGATTCTTTAGAATGGAAAGTGTAAATTAGCCAAATCCATTGAGACAAGAAGTATAAAAGCTGGAAGTTATATAAACAGTGACCTGGGAGTTGTATTTATAGAAGACATTATTATTTGAGATTAAAGATAATAGAACCTCAACTCTTTGGGTAGGGATTACTTTGGCTGCACCCAGAAATTACTCCTGGCTCTATGCTCTTGAATTGCTGCATATGGTGTTCAGGAACCAGAACCAATGCTGGGTATGAAACAGGGCTTGAGAACCTCAACTCTTGAGTTTTAAAGGACTTTTCTGGCATCTGGCTTGTTAGAGAAATAATGTGTGTGTGTGTGTGTGTGTTTGTGTAGGTGTGTGCAATGTGAAAAAGAAAAGCTTCAACTATGGAGGCATATTCCCAGAGGAAAAGCAGTATAATTCTGAGGTCACAAAACCATGTGAACACTGAAAATGAAGCACAGGTGTGAATGCGGAAGACTTTTTATTTTTTAATTTTAGGGGGAAATACCATGTGGTAGTCAGGAAAGCTGGTGAAACCTCCCAGGGATTACCTGTAAACTAGGCCAGTGATTCAGTTTGAGGGCTCAAGGATGTAGTGTTGCCTGGATCCTCTGGTACTCTGCCCACCCTGCTGATGTGAGGGGTCCTCTGCAGTATTCAGTAATGCTGGAGTGACTATATGTGGTCCTGAGATTGAACTGAGGTGAGATACAAAATACAAGACATATACCTTAGTCCCTCTGCTATCTATCTAGTCCCCACAGAGGGCTTTTTAATGCCAAGTTATAGTGTCCATACTCCATCCTATGGCACAGATATATCCAAAGTGCTTGGAAAAAACACCCTATAACCAAATTTACATCTATGATGGAGGAATTCTTTTTGTTCTCATATCTTTATTTAACGACCATGATTACAAACATGTGTGTATTTGAGATTTATTTATTATTATATAAATAATAAAAAAGACTCCACTATGCCAGTGCAATATTCCCACCACCAATGCCCTCCGTCTCCCTCCTTCCCCACCCCTTGCTTGAATTGAAGACAGGCATTCTATTTCTCTCATTCACTACCATTGTCATGGTAGTTGTCAGTGTAGTCATTTCTCCAACTGAACTCACTACTCTTTGTGACAGGCTTCATATCGAGGGCTGGACTTTCCAGCCCTCATCTCTATGATCTCTGTGTATTATTGCAATAATGTATTTTACTTTTCTTAAAAACCCATAGATGAGAGAGACTATTCTGTGTATATCTCTCTCCTTCTGACTTATTTAACTCAGCATAATACATTCTATGCCCATCCATGTATAGAAAATTTCATGACCTCATCTCTTCTGACTGCTGCATAGTATTCCATTGTGTGTATGTACCAGAGTTTTTATAGTCTGTTGTTGGGCACCTGGGTTGTGTCCAGATTCTGACTATTGTAAATAGTGCTGAAATGAATATAAGTGTGCAGAAGGCATCTTTTGTTGTGTTTTTGTGTTTCTATCCCTAGGAGTGGTATTGCTGCATCATATGGGAGCTCAGTTTCCAGTTTTTAGAGGAATCTCCATATTGTTTTCCATAAAGGCTGAACAAGACAGTATTTGGTGGAGGGATTCTTGGTAAGAGAAGGAGAAAAGTGGAGTGGATAAGATTGAGTGTGGAGAGGATCAACTTTGATATAATTATAGTTGCACAGCCAGATTTTAGAGCCCTGTCATTGACTAAAGGTGATAAAGTTAAAGCAATAGAAAAAGGAGCAGTTCCAGGAAATATTGAGGTTAAGAAAAAGTTATAGTCAGGGACACCTCGTAGGTTTATGATATTGTTTTCAAGGAAAGGTGAGAGGAATCCAGATCAAGTCTCCATTTTCAGCAGGATGATATTAAGGTCTATCAAACAGCAAAGGCATTAGAGAATATAGAAGGAAGGAAAAACTTAGGGGGTGTTGCACATTTGTATTCCTCAAGATGTGCTTGGGTATGTGTCATTTTCATCTACTAATTCTAGCATATCACACAGTGTAAACCAAATCACTGACTAGTCCAGTGGTTGGCAACCTGCATCTCGCGAGCCACATGTGGCTCTTTACATTTTTAATTTGTCTCTTCTATGTGCCGGGCAGCCGCTCCAGAAGTCAGGACTCTGCTCCTAGCCTCTGTCGGTGCTCACCCTGTGTGGCTCTTAAAATAAATTTCAATAGTGGTTTTGGAGAGATTTGGCTCAGTTGAAAAAAAAGGTTGCCGGCCACTGGACTAGACATATCACAATAGTGTTAGATTCCAAAATAAAATGTCCAGAGATTCAAGTTCCCACTGAGCCAATTCCACCAAAGCCAAAGATGAAACAGTCAGTATTGGGAGCCAATGTGGGAAGTAGTATTAGTCAGACATTCTGCTGCTTTCTAAGCTGACCTGGTGTTTTATAAAATGAGGTGCTTGCCCAAGTTCATGATGACAGAATCGTAGAGGGAGGTTGTTACTGGAGTGGAAAAATAGGAATGCTTTGCAGAATTTTGATTTAGAGCCTTCACTATAAATGCCAGTTGTTCCACTAACTTCATTTTGCTAATGCAAGAACAGCTTTTGCAGTAATAACATATTTCAGTGGAAATGTCTTTTTAATAATCTTTAATTTGAGTCCTAATTCCCTTGATAGCCACTTTGAGGAGACAACTGCATTCCAAAAGTAACACTGCTTTGAGCACATTTGAGAAAAGACTAACCATATGCAGGCAGATGCATGCAAACGCAAACACACACACACACACACACACACACACACTCTCTATCTCTCTCACACACACAACAGAGATGTTACATATTTACCACATTATCATATTTCTTAAATGTCATCAAAGTAAGACCCTGAACACTTTAACAAGCAATCACTCATCATTTCATAGTCATCAGCAATTAACAGCCCATATCTTATCATCAGTCAGAATCTGAACAGGATGGAGATGGAATATGAAGCTGATAAAAAAGAGCAATCAATATAGAAAAAGACAAAAGAGATGAATAGAGGGTAAAAAAAATACAACTCTTAATGTAACCACAGAAGTCAGGGCAAGCTTGCGTCAAAGGGGACAGCTGAATAGATTTTATCATGGGATCTGATATAATTTAGCAACATTTTTTTATCCAGTGGAGAGAGCCAAGGAGCTAAGTTAGGATCAATGAGTTGACATTGATGGGTCCAGAGTAACAAAGCTGCCAAGAAAACATAAATGCCAACAAAGAAATATGTGTGTGCCCTCACCTTTCTCCTCCTGAGCCTTTGGTAGAGCACATTTATTTTTGTTATAGAAAATTGCTTACAGTAACACCCTCACCAACACACACACACACACACACACACACACACATACACACTTCTCATCCATTCCCTACTGACTTCCACTCTTCTCATTGACAGTAATCCTTAACTCTTGCTCGAAAATATCATGAGACTAAACTTGCCATTTGGACCAAAAGGCTCAAAGGGTCTTAGTCCCCAATGAAAGAAATTTCAGCAATGCCATACAATTTCACAATTCACTTTACTAGACTGCTATGTGGAAAGTATTTTTAAAAAGGGGGAAACAGAGTATCAAGATTCATTTTGCTTCCTTTTATTACCTCCCAGGCCTGACCAACCTCACTTATTCCTAAGATTTTGTAGATTTGTCTATCATCCCTGTTTTCATTTATTGCACTTATGCAATTGTTCTTGAATAATTAATCTTGTAAATATTTTTGTTGTTGGTTTCCCATGAGAAAGGAGACTGTTTGTTTACTGATTTCTCCTTCGCATCTTACAAGCACTCAGTAAGTAAATATGTCTTCTCAGAGTAGAAAGGGAACAATCAAGATAAGAGAATGGGGAGCAAGGAGGGAAACTGAAGGAAGGAAAACAGGAAAGAAAGAAAAAAAGGAGCAATATTTGGTCTCTTTTGAGCTGATTATACAGATGAAACTGTTTTTCAAACTTTTAGAGTTTTTCTGTAAGCATTTGGATCACATGGCCAAAGAGGTTCTGCACATACATAAGAAAACCTATCCTCAGTCAGTCGAGGCATGGTATTCTCTAGTGTTGCCTGATTCTAGAGTCATCTCTTTGACTTATATCTTCAGTTTGGCATACCATGCCTGTTTCTAGTATTAGGAAGGAATAATCAATTCTACATTCTATGTAATTTCAGTCTTAAGATTTAACCACTGCAAATATTTAAATAAGGTGAAGCACAGTTGGACTATCTGGAAAAAAAAAAAACAAGAGTCAGCACAATCTTCTTGACCACAGTTCTTTGCCCCTTGTACCCTTGTATTGACTAGTTCTACCATCTACACCTCAGTTTAAAAACAGTCCTACTTGTAATAACAGGTCTCCAACATCATAGAAAGTCAACTGCAAATAGAAAAACAATGGTGTCCTAACTAGAAAAGTTACGGGTGCAAAAACAGACTCAAACCTTAAGGTGGCCCCCTAAAGACAATCACTCTTTCTTTGAATTCTTCACAGGATATGACAGGGCAGTAGAACTTTCTAGGATGATGATATTTTGGGGACTGTTTTCACTATTTTAAACTATAGAATCCTGTGATCCTAGAAGAGCATCCTGGGGTTGGGATGACTAACAAAATTAATATTTAATGTCAGTGACTCTTTACTCATTTACATTTGCATATAAGTAGACATGTGGCTAGTGTTTATGATGTTATACAGGATATGATAACACCAAAGTCTAGCCTCATCCTAATAGGCTTTGACTTTCAGATTCCAAATAGAATACAATGAGATACCTGTAGCCATGTATGACTCTACTTCTGTTACTCTGTAGATGACTTCAGGTATACTGCTCAATAATAATAATGGTCATAATTCTAGCTACAGTTAACTATCCAAGTAAATCTTCATCCTGTTTTTTTTCTTTTTTTTTTTTTTGAGAACCTGAATCAAAGCATCCATCTCTAGAGTTCTCTTTGGCTTAGAAAATGGCAGTATTTCCTCTGAAATGTCCCTGTAGAGTGAGCATGCCTAAAGGGGAAGAAAATGCATCATCTATGCCCTAAGGTGGTGTCAGAAATGGAAGACAGTCTTGAACAGAAAAAAATAGACATTTAAGAATTGCTAGTTGAGAGAGTAAAGTGGGTTTTTGTCTTCTAGATCTTGTGAGATAGAATATTCACAAA
>PVKC010048600.1:0-10865 GCA_004027635.1 Crocidura indochinensis | reverse complement strand
AAAAATTATTATTAAAAAAAGAAATTAAAAAAAAGAAATTAAACAGCTCACTACTGAACAACCAGTGGGTCAGATATGAAATCAAAGAGAAAACCAAAAGATTCCTGGATACAAATGCAATTGAAGAGACAAATTATAAGAATTTGTAGTAGACAGTAAAAGCAGCAAAAATAGTACCAAGAGGAAAATGTATAGCTTGCAAGCAATCAGGAAGGAAGAAGGGGTCTCCATAAATAACTTAATGATGCACTTGTAAAATTAGAAAATGATCAACAAAAGGAGCCAAAAATATGTTGGAAGAAGGAAATAACAAAACCTAGAGCAGAAATCAATGAAGTGGAAATACAAAAATCAATCCAAAAGATCAACAAAAGCAAAAGTTGGTTCTTAAACAAACAAAAAAAAACAAACAAAAAAACCCCCCAAAACCCCAAATTGATAAACTACTAGCAAAACTCACCAAGAAGAGAAGCTTAATAAACTGGAAGTGAAAAGGAGATCACTCAGACACTGCAGATATTTAAAGGGTAATCAGAGACTACTTTGATAAACTCTATGCCATGAAAAATGAGAACCTGAAACAAATGGATATATTATTGAACTATTATCCTAGTTAAAGTAGGATGATCTTGCTTATCTAAACAAACCCATCACTACCGAGAAAATTAAAATGATAATCAAATGTCTTCCCCAAAACAAAAGCTCAGACCCAGATGGATTCACTAACAAATTCTTTCAAACCTTTCAAGAGGACCTACCACCAATCATTTTCAGGTTCTTTTAGGAAACTGAAGAAATAGAAACACTTCCAAATACTTTTATGAAGCTAATATCACCCTGATACCAAAACCAGACAGAGATGCTGCAAAATTAAAAATACACACCAATATCCCTGATGAACACAGATGCAAAGATCCCCAACAAAATCCTGGCAAATAGGATCCAAAGTCTCTTCAAGAAAGTCATACACCATGACCAAGTAGATTTCATACCAGGATTGCTTAACATATGTAAATCAATCCACATAATATACCATATCAACAAAAGGAAAAATAAAAACCATAGGATCATATCAATAGAAGCAGAGAAAGCATTCAATAAGGTCCAACACCTATTCTTCATAAAAACTCTCATCAAGATGGGAATAGAAGGAACTTTTCTCAATATAGTCAAGGCCATCTACCACAAGCCAATGGCAAATATTATTCTCAATGGAGATAAAATAAAAGCCTTTCTTCTAAAATCTGTTACAAGACAAGGCTGCCCCCAATAACCACTCCTATTCAACATAGTGCTGGAAATTCTTACCATACCATTATGTAAGAAAAAAAATCAAGGGTTTTTAGATAGAAAAGGAAGAAGTCAAGTTCTCATTGTTTGCAGATGCCATAATACTATGTTTAGAAAACCATAAAGACTCTACAAAAAGCTTCTAGAAACAATAGATTCATATAGCAAAGTGGCAGGCTACAATATGCAAAAATCAGTGGCTTACTTATACACCAATAATGAAAGAGAAGAAATGAACATTAAAAAACCAATTCCATATACATTAGTGTCTGTCACACAAACTCAAATATCTTGGAGTCAACTTAACTAAAGAGGTGAAGGACTACAAAACGCTGCTTCAAGAAATAAAAGAGGACACAAAGAAATGCATGCTCTGCTCATGCATTGGGAGGATTAACATCATTAAAATGGCAATACTCCCCAAAGCTTTGTACAGATCGAATTCAATCCCTCAAAAAATACCCATGACATTTTTTCAAAGAAGTGGATCAAACACTCCTGAAATTCATTTGGAACAATAAACACCCATGAATAGCTAGAGCAACTTTTAGGAAAAGGAATATGAGAGGCATCACTTTCCCCAGCTTTATACTGTATTACAAAGCAATAGTCACTAAAACAGCATGATAGTGGGATAAAGACAGATCCTTAGATAAATGGAATAGATTTGAGTATTCAGAGAATGTGCCCCCAAAATACAATCAATTAATCTTTGATAAAGGGGCAAGAAATGCAAAATGGAGCAAGGAAAGCCTCTTCAACAAGTGGTGTTAGGACAACTGCTCAGCCACATGCAAAAAAACGAACTCACACCTCCATCTAACACCATGTATGAAGCTCAAATCCATCTGGATTAAAGATTGATATCAGACTTGAAATCCTAAAAGAATATAGAAGAACACGTAGGTAAAACAATTCATGGTATTGAGACTAAAGGCATCTTCAAGGAGGAAACATCACTCTCCAAACAAATGAAAGAGAAGATAAATAGATGGGACTCTATGAAGCTTGAGAAGCTTCTGCATCTTAAAGGAAATAGTGAAGAGGATACAAAAACCACCCCCAGAATGAGAGAAACTCTTCACCCAATACCCATCAGAAAAGGGGTATATGCCTTAGATATTCCTTGTATATCATTGATATACAAGGTACTGACAGAACTTAACAAGAATAAAACATTTAATCCCATCAAAAAATAGGGAAAAGAAATGAACAAATACTTCCTCAAAGAACAAATAATATAGCCAAAAGGTACATGGAAAAATGCTGCACATAACTAATCATCAGGGAGATGCAAATCAAAACAACAATGTGGTACCACTCATGTCGCAGAGACTGACACACATCACAAAGAACAAGAACATTAAGTGCTGGCACTGACGTGGAGAGAAAGGAACTCTCATTCACTGCTGGTGACAATGCCCTGTAGTCCAGCCTTTCTGAAAAACAATATGAAGATTCCTCAAAAAAAAAAAAAACTGGAAATTGAACTCTCATATGATCAAGCAATACCACTCCTAGAAATAAACCCTAGGACAGTGGTCAGCAAACTTTTTTTTACAACTGAGCCAAATCTCGCCAAAATCACGATTGAATTTTACTTACAGAGCCACATTTTTTTTTTGGTTTTGGTTTTTTTTTTTTGTTGTTGTTGTTGTTTGTTTGTTTGCTTTGTTTTGTTTTGGCAGCGCTCAGGGCTTAATCCTATGCTCAGAAATTGCTCCTGGCAGGCTCATAGGACCACATTGGATGCCTGGATTCAAACCACCGACCTTCTGTATGAGAGGCAAACACCTTACCTCCATGCAATCTCTCTGGCCCCGAGAGCCACGTTTTTAAAACAGAAAATACATAGGATGGTATACTGTTTTTAGTTTCAATAAATTTTTATTGAGAATATTCTGCATGCAAGTATCCACATAGGTTGGGAGGATACAAATAACACAACTAATAAAACAAAAACTTTAGGGGGGACCAGGCGGTGGCGCTGGAGGTAAAGGTGCCTGCCTTGCCTGTGCTAACCTAGGACAGACCGCGGTTGGATCCCCTGGTTCTCCATATGGTTCCCCGTGCCTGCCAGGAGCGACTTTTGAGCAAATAGCCAGGAGGAACCCCTGAGCGTCACTGGGTGTGACCCAAAAACCAAAAAACAAAAAAACAAAACAAACCTTTAGAACAATATTATTTATTGATAGCATTAAATTCCATAAAATTTACCTTACAATGTAGAGAAAATTACATCCTGAAAATGACTGATGAAGTCACAAACACTAATGTGAACATTGGCCTTGCATTTCCTTGGATAGTTTGAGTAAATCAGGTTTGTATGTTGTTGGTTTTAATTTTAGGCACCATTCCAGGTTCTCATCAATGAGATGATTTCTCAATTTACTCTCGATAAAATTCATGCTTGAAATAGGATGTTTGCATAAATATGTATACCAGAAGAAGGGAAGAACAGCAAACTCTAGCTTTTTTAGTTGATTATCTGAGTCAGGAATAATAGTCCAGGTGTTAAAAATCAACATATCTTCCTTCTCCAGGTCTTTCAAAGCAGACCACTTGTGCTGTGAACTAAGTTCACACTGTGTTTCTCCAATCTTTCTAAATTAGAACAAAGACATTCAAATTTCGAGCCCCATAGTTCGTTGTTTTATAAATCCAGAAATTGCATTTCAAAGTGCCAATGTCGATATTAAAGGGAGAAAAATTTAATTCTGTTACAGTGGCATCCAGAGGTTTTTTAACAAAGGCCAACGTCGCTTTGTTGTTTCTGAAATCTTGAAACCTCTTGAGAAAAGCTTCCCTCATATTTAAAAGTGCTGTTTTAAAATAGGTAATGTCAATATCAGAATTGTTTTCTTGGCGTGGAAGGTGAATCAAAGTATCTCTGTCAAAATCTTGAGCAAAAACAGATCATTTGTTTTCAAACGAAATAACTTCTTCTAACATGGAAAAATTTGTGTCTCCTTTCCCCTGTAGTTTATGATTAAGCTGACTTAAATGTGAAGTAACATCCACCATGAAATACAGTTTTTGAATCCACTGATCATTTGTTAATTCTGGATAATGAACACCCTTCATGAGGAAAAATGCTTTGATTTCTGATAATAAGTAAGCAAAATGTTTCAAAACGTTTACCTTGCTAACTAACCAAAATATGCCGAAAATTTGAAACCCTACAATATGGAGATAAAACAGGTAAAAGAGAAAAACCTTTTAACAATCTTTAAAAGCAAGGACAGTGTTCCAGAGAAAAGTAGTGATTTCACTGAAAGGAAAAAAAAACCATTTACACTTTAGTGTGTGCTGCAAGAAACCAAACTAAAATACACACAAAAACAAAAACAGCACTTTGTTAAAGTCATATGATATATCATAAAGGAATTATGATAGAGTGCCTGAAACATTTTAAAAATAATTTTTTTTTGGTTTTTGGGTTACACCTGGCAGTGCTCAGGGGTTACTCCTGGCTCCATGCTCAGAAATTGCTCCTGGCAGGCACGGGGGATCATATGGGGCACCGGGATTCGAATCGATGATCTTTTGCATGAAAGGCAAACGCCTTACCTCCATGTTATCTCCCGGGCCCCTTAAAAATAAATTTTTATTTGAGAATATTTGTTACAAAATTAGTCATACTTGAGTTTCAATCATAGAATGTACACCATCCTTCACCAGTGCACTTTCCCCATAACCAATTCCCTTGTTTCCTTCCCCTTCACCCTCCTCTGCCTATGTCAGGGGCAGACATTTTGCTTTTTTTTCCCTCTATCTCTCTTTTCCTTTATGACACTGAGGGTTGCAAAATTTCCTTTATGATACCATGGTTTGCAATATTGTTAATTAAAGGGTACTATGCATGTCACTCATCCATTTTCAGCATTCAGTTCTTGTCCAGAGTGATATGTTCCAACTATCAATGTCATAACGTACCTTTCTCTAGTCTAATCGCTTTTTATGGCAAGCTTCCTATTATGGACTAGTTCTCCTGTCCCCCATCCCTATTTTCTCTAGATATTATTACCACATTGCCATTTATTAGTCTTATATGCCACAAATGATTATTCTGTGTCTACACCTCTCCTTCTGACTCATTTCACTCAGAATAATAATCTGATGTGTTGACGTATGTACAGATGATGTACTGTGCATGGCTCGGTGTTTTTGTGTAGTCACAAGAAACAGAAGTTGCACACTCGTACATTGTATTCACTCATTGTATGATAGACTGGATTCAAAAAATCTCCCTGCTGAACTAAACTCTGTGACAGATGACACCATAAAGATAATTTGTGAAATTCACAATTGTGATCAAATCCAGGCTATTCAACACCCTGGGTGAGAGTATGGATGCCCACTACTAGCATATTCTCCATGAAGAAGTGAAGTGGCTGTTCAGGGGAAGGGTGCTCTCTCGCCTTGTTAGCAAGAGGAAAGAAGTAGTACAGTTCCTGTGAGAGCAGAATTCTGACTTTGTACAGCCCCAGCCGGACAAGGAATGGGTAGCTAAGCTTGTATATTTGGCAGACATTGTTCATTTTCTCTATGAATTTAATAGTTCTCTGCAGGGGAGTTTCACAAGTAGTTTTTACAGTTGGACATAAGATGGACGTGTTCAAAAAAGACTGATTCTGGGATAGCTGTGTCTGAGAGGGAGATATTGAAATGTTTCCACTCTTGTAAAAAAATTTCTGGTTGACACTGATATTATGCAGAAAGTCATAATAAATACGAAAAACAGCATTTAAGGGCATTAGCTCACAACTTTAATCACGAGTACTCTGAACATTAGAATCCACAGAAAAGAAAACTCTGGGTTGAGAATCCCTTCATGGAAGATGCCTACCCACTCTTGTGCAAAATAAAATATGTGTTTTAAGATCACTCCAGGCACTGTATTTCTAAACCCCACTCAACTTGGTCTGAAGAAGCAGGGCAGCAGGAAAAAAAATAATAAACCAAGCTAGCCAGGAAAGGATGATCATGGAGTCCATGGCCTTTTACCTTGTACTCTCCTGCTAGAGCACCTCTCTGTATTAAAACCAATTCCCAATACCAGGAGGCTTCAGGTCAAGAGAGACAAAAGTACATATTCAGTGGGCTTTTACATATCAAAGGATGAGGTTTAAGAAAGGATGACTTTGGGGGCACACCTTTGTTTAGGGTTGATACTGGGTATCATTTTACACTCTTGGAGCCAGCTGCAGGGCTGCATACAGGGCACGCACTGACAGAGGCTAGGAGCAGAGTTCTGACTCCAGGAGCGGCACACAGAAGAGCCAAATTAAAAGTGTAAAGAGCCACAGGTTGCCGACCACTGCCCTAGGAACACAAAACTGCAATGCAAAAATGCCTTCTGCACACCTATATGTAGTGCTATCTACAATAGCCAAAATCTGAAAACAATCAACATGCTCTTCAAGAGATGAACGGCTAAAGAAATTGTGGTGCATATACACAAGGGAATATTCTGCAGTCATCAGGAGAGATGAAGTCTATAATTTTACTGTACCTGGATGGATATAGAAACTATTATGGTGAGTGAAATAAATCAGATGGAGAGAGAAAGACACAGAATAGTCTCACTCATTTATGGGTTTTAAGAAAAATGAAAGGGGCCGGAGATAGCATGGAAGTAGGGCATTTGCCTTGCATGCAGAAGGACTGTGGTTCGAAATCTGGGTATCCCATATGGTCCCCCAAGCCTGCCAGGAGTGATTTCTGGACGTAGAGCCAGGAGTGACCCTGAGCGCTGCCGGGTATGACCCCAAAAAACAAAACAAAACAAAAAGGCATTTTGTAATAATACCCATCAGCTTTTTACCCTCACCCTTCCTCTGTCTCCCATCTTGACGAAAGTTGGGTGGCTGCAGCTTAGATCTCCTGTTTTTATATTGAGTCCGTGCTTTGGAGTAAATCTATAACACTTTCCCACATCATAAGGTTTATTTTCTGTTGTTAAAGGATTTTGAATTGTGTCAAAACATTTTTCTATCATCTGAAATGATAGAAATTTCCATTTGTTTTGTTGGTGTGATATATCATGATTATTGATTTATAAATGTCAAACCATTATTGCCTTTCTTGAATCTCATTTGACTTGGAATATGATTCTTTTAATTCTTTTCAGGAGCAAACTCAGGGTCTTCTTATACATGAAAACAAGTGCTTAACCACTGACCTACATTCTTTTTTTTTTTTTTTGGTTTTTTGGGTCACACCCGGCAGTGCTCAGGGGTTACTCCTGGCTCCATGCTCAGAAATTGCGCCTGGCAGGCACGGGGGACCATATGGGGCACCGGGATTCGAACCGATGACCTTTTGCATGAAAGGCAAACGCCTTACCTCCATGCTATCTCCTGGGCCCCTGACCTACATTCTTTACCCTGGTATATGATCTTTAAATATACTGTTGAGTTCAATACTTGAATATTTTTAGTATTTAAGCATGTATGTTCATCAGCAATAACTGGCCTGTAGTTTTCAGTTTTTGTAATATTTTTGTCTGATTTTGGAATCAAGACAACATAAACTCAAAGGAAACATTTCAGTCTTCCCTCAAAAAAATTAAAAGTCTGGGGACAGATGTTAATTCTTAGAAAGTTTGATAAAATTCATGAGTGAGACCATTCTTACATGAGCTTTAAATTAATACTTTATTTATATAACTAAAGTTTTCTATTTCTTACTGATTCAGTCTTTATCTGTCTTCCTACTCTATCTATCTATCTATCTATCTATCTATCTATCTATCTATCTATCTATCTATCTACCTACCTATCCATCCATCCATCTATCTATCTATGGTTTAGTGACACATCTGGCAGTGCATATACTTACTCCAGGCTCTTGACTCAGGGATCAGTTAACATAGGTGCTTTCCCATCTTTTAAGAATAGTAATAATTTTTAAAATTTGAGTCACTGTAAGATAAACAGTTATAAAGTTGTACATGATTGAAGTTCAGTCACACAATATTCCAACACTCATCTCTTTCTTTCTTTCTTTCTTTCTTTCTTTCTTTCTTTCTTTCTTTCTTTCTTTCTTTCTTTCTTTCTTTCTTTCTTTCTTTCTTTCTTTCTTTCTTTCTTTCTTTCTTTTTCCTGCATTCACACCAACACTGGTTGTTATTGTTCTTTTTTATTTGTGTCAGTCTCTGTGGTATGAGTGACATGAGATAATATCTCATTGTTGTGTTTATGTACATTTCTCTGATAATTAATGATGTGGAACTTTTTTTGTGCCTTTTGGCCATCTGTATTTTTTCACGGAGGAAGTTTCTGTTAATCTCTTCTCTCCCTTTTTTGTTGGAGTTAGGTAGCATTTTCTTGATGGGGTTAAGTGCCTTATCTATTATATTATCTCTCTGGTCCTGAACCTACTCCTATTTTTATTTTTTATTTCTATCTACTGGATTTGGGTTCTTTCTTTTTTCATTTTTAGTTTCTTGAGGCATAAGATTAGATTTTTTTTCTAATTCTTGTTTCCTGAGGATGGTGTACATTAATATGAAACTGCTTTTACTATTTCATTTTCTTAAATAACTTTAAATTCATAAGATCTCCCTCCTTCTCTCTTTTTTTCATAATTTACTTGCAGAAGAAATTTGTCCTGTGTAAGGCCCCACATTCTGGGTTTTGATAATTGAATCTACATCTAGGAAAGAATTTTAAGTAATGAACATGACCAGGTACAGTGAAAAGATTATAGATTCTGGAATCAGAGAGGTCCAGGTTTTAAATCCCTGTACTGCAATTAACCATAGGAACCTGATTTGTGCAAGTTACTTATTGTTTCTTTTCTTAATCTATAAAATGGGTTTGAAAAATGACAGGGGCCAACAGGTGGTGGATTATAAGAAAAATATACTTAAAGGCAATTATAGTCTGTGATGCATCAAGAAGCCAGGTAATTATCCCTTTTCTGTTATTATCCCTTATTCTTTTATAGGAGTGGGAGAACTGGGAACACTCACTCCAAAGCAGAACTCTTCCCCTCAGCAATCAGTGGTTTTGTTTACTGGCACAAAAACACACTATGTGGAACATATTCTAAATTTGATGTTCAACCGTTCTTAATTTCCTTTTTGTCCCTTATGAAAGACCTCTAGCTGAAGAACTTGTTCGTGAGAAAGTTCACAGTAACTGTGTCACGTAAGAAAGGGAAAGGTGATCTGGAGAGTAAAAATGACTGAGGAGAGCTTCCTGGCTCCCATCAGAAAAGCTCTTCATTCTGAAATAAGGGTTAAAAATCTTCTTTCTCTCTTTTCATGTCAACATAACATTTTTCAGCACATTTATTCTCCTTTCTGGCTTTAGATTTCTTCATTGCAGATAATTCCATGTAATATGATATGAATTCTTCTAATTTGCTTTTTTCTAATTGATTCATATTTTGCTTTGATATGAATTTCTTTCAGCTTAAGCAAACTAATATTTATTAGTCTTTCCTTTCAGAGTGTCAGTTTATGAAGGCAGGGACTTGATCTGGGTTGTTTGTGCTATTTCTCCAATCAACAATGGTGTCTGACACATAAAAAGCATTCAATTAACATCTGTTCCTATAAATACTAAAAACAGTCATTTAAATTGTTATTTGGACATCAACACCAAATAATTTATCTCTTCAAGCTGACATGAAAGGTTAGGCAAAATTATTATTTATTAATGGTCTTTTGATTTCTATTCTGCTTATTTAAAAAATTGATTTATGTTTATGTTCCAGTCTATAATTTCTGTTCTGTTATCAATCTGTTATTCAGTATGCCATCTGGGCAATATGTAAATCCATCACTCACAATTTGGAGAATCTACTTTCTTATAAAATCATATTATTGTTATCTGTCAAAATGTTCAAGATTTGGCAAAATATTCCATTTCTTCCCTTTTAGTTCATATTTATTGCTTCCTTAGCAAAGCAATAAAAGCTCAGCATTTTTACCGAGAGACTATTAGGCATCTTGGAATAAGAGAATGGCATATATTTAAGAAAATTTTTCATAGTAATATGGCAACAGCAATGCACATTCTTTGGAGATGTAAGTTCCTTTCAGTTTTCCTATAATGTCAATAAGATTTAAATGATCAATAATAATATACCTGTGGAAAAGAATGTTAGTGAAGAAACCTGGAAGGCTTTTCAGTCACTCAAAATAACATAGCTGTCACTCACACCTAAGTGAATCCTTATTTTGACAAGCTCAAAGGGCTTTACAATCTGTTCTACTAGACTTCACTGACATTTCAGTGGAATTCCTTTCAAAATCTATGCTGAAAGAGGCTGCTATAGATTTTCTTTCCCTTAGGAAATGTTCTCCAAAGCATAACATGAACTGCAGGGGCTAAAATCCTTGGCTTTAACTTCTGGCTTAGTATCTAACTTACTAGGTTACTTTTCTTATAACTTATGACAACTCATTAAAATAGCCTTCTGATTTTCATATTTGGCATCTCTTCAAGTGTTGCATATGTAAACATTTCTAATCTTATCATGATTTGGAATTTTTATGTATAAACATTTCTAGACCCACCCTGATCCTACCCTGATCAGTGATTGGACCCTACTCTAGGGTG
>PVKC010048599.1:0-10875 GCA_004027635.1 Crocidura indochinensis | reverse complement strand
ATACCTTTCTCATAAAAGGAAGCCGTATGTGTGTTCCCTGTCAGAGACTTTTCAGTTGATAGTTCTTTCTACATTGTGATGGTCATGTGGTGATCTGTTTGAGGCAGAAAGACCCTCAAGAAAGCTGGTTTTGCATAGGCATTTGCAATAGTATTGTATATTACTACTGTGTTCTCATTTTGGGACTGTTATTTTCACATAATTGATGTTGGCCTAGAAAAGAGTTCCCTATAAAGTGATTCCATAATAACCCAGGTACTCACTGCAGAGCATTATACATGGACAAGCACTGTCTCATATTTAGAACATGCTACACTTGGAAAAATAGTCAGTGCTTCTAAGGAGAAGACTGAAACAAAGATCAGAGTGAGAATTTTATGGTCTTTAGTCAATGCAGGTGGTTGGTGTAGTCTTATGTTATGTAATTGTTGACCTGGTTGTATGGTCTCAGGTATTATCTCACAAAGGTTATTTGTGTGTTTGTGCTCAGAAATAATACCTGGAAGGCTCAAGGGATCTGTGTAATGCTAAGAATCAAATCCAAGTTGCCTTCATGCAAGACAAATATCCTACCCACTGTGCTATTGCTCCGACCCCAGAAGACATTTTTCAAGCGACTATTCTTGGGCTTCAATGGATGCTCCAGAGGCTAGATTAAACTGTGGATAACTAACACAGATACTGACATACATTTTAGTAATCTGATTTAGGATAGATCTTTTTATTATTTTTGGTGGATATTTGAGTTCTACACATAATTTTTTTTGAGCTGAAGTTTTTTTTTTAATTTTATTCATAGTGGTTAACATATCGTTCACAGTAATGTTCCAGGTACATGTAAACATTGAATCAGGGTAATTCCCATCACCAAGTTGTCCTTTCTCCACCTCCATTTCCCCCCTGCCTTCCCTATCCTCCACCCTCTCCCCAGGGGCTTCTAGATTTGAGTGATCCCCTCTGTGTCCAGTTTATTACTTAGTGATCTTATAGCTGTTTGGTCTTGGTGCCTCCATTATTTCTTCCTCTAATTGGGAAGCGGAACTAGATAGTTCGAGTTATGTGGTTTTGTTTGGGGAAGAGTAAGATAATAGGATGGGGTGGGAACATTAACTATGCCAATAATGGGCAGGGTCCTTCTAGAGGCTTTCATCCTAGGTTTGAGAGACAAAAGGGAAAAAAGAAGGTGAATCACCAGAACATTTCACATAGACGTATCATTTAAGATATCCAGTGAGCACTGCAGCAATATAGATATGCACCACTTAGTTGCCATGGTCTTGAGATAAAAAACATGATAGAGCGCAAAAAGGAAGAAGAGAAAAGAAGACAAAAAAAGTAAATATATGAATAAAAAAGTGAACAACTACTTAAATATCTACACCCAAGATAAGGAGGTCGACTAAAACTAGATAAGAGAATTATAAAGTAGTAATAAGCGAAATAAAAAAAAGATTATTTTGTGCTTCTTGTCTCTTTTTCTTGGGGGGCGGTTTGGGGTCCCACCCGGCAGTGCTCAGGGGGATCACTCCTGGCTCCATGCTCAGAAATCGCTCCCGGCATGCTAGGGGACCAAATGGAATGCCGGCATTCAAAGCGATAAACTTCTGCATGAAAGGCATACGCCTTACCTCCGTATTATCTCTCCGTCCCTCCCCTTTCCTTTTTCCTTCTGCACAGGCACAGTAAAAATTGGGGTCATATGAGAAGGGAATCCCCTTTGCCTAGGAGATACAGGGTTTCTCCCTCCTTAGAATATATTGTCATGGATTAATTATAGACTCCTTTCAAGTTCAGTTATTCTCTCCTTGTTTTTTTCATGTTGTATGGAATATTTCTGGTCTGATTTTAACACTCAGACTCTGCACAGTTCAAGGAGTGGAGCTTATGATGAAGTCATTCTTCTTGATTTCAAGAGTTCTGTTTCCTCAGTGTCCTTTTAATCTGTCTTCTGCGGTTGGTGGTCTTGGGCCTTGCGTTGAAGCTCGGGTGGAGCCTGGGATATCGTCTTTTGTTATGTTTCCTGGAGACCCATTCAGTTGCAATTGTCTCAGTTAGGTCTCTGGAATTAGAGATCATGGTTGTTGCGCAGGTCGTAGGACAAACCCTAGTCTAGGGTTTTCTTGCTGGTCCCAGGTTACATACTGCCCAGCCGTGGTTCTATCCGCCAGTCTTCTGTAGATCGCATTCTTGGGTTTTGCACAGCCCACATACACATAATTTTTATAGCTGTCTTTCCAGGATTGTATAAAATATCTTCAAAAATGTTAATTATCAAAATTTTATAAGCCCATTTTTGAGAAAATAAGGGAGAGCTGATGACAACCTATGTCAAGGTGGCCAAAGCTTTCACTCTCTACTTTATGCTCACTCAGACCTCCTCTACCAGCATCAATGTATATTGATGCCCTGTGTTCAGAGAATTTGAACTTCTTACCTGATGAAAAAACTCCAGTTTGGGCTATGTGACTGCTCTCAGGTGTGGTCTCTGTTCAGTGCCGTTGGTTCCTCACTATATTTTCTTGTATACTCTGTGACTTCCTAAAAGTCACATACAGATATTTTGGGAAATTTCTATTTAAGACTCTAGTTACTTTATTTATTAAGAAAACGCCATATTGTGACCAGTTCTGTTATTACTACATTAAACCGCCATCTTGTATTATTTCTCCAGTCTAAAGTGAGAGTTATTTTGGGGCATTTATGATCTTAGCCCCCCTTTTTTGCCTTTCCTTTCCTGGCAATAGAACAATTCTAGAGTTATTGCCTCAACAACTTCTGCTGTACCATTTGTGTCACATATGTGAAGTCTATTTTCTCAGTAAGGTTTTACAGTATTCCTGAATATATATATTCACATGGGTTTCAGCAATAAACCTTCTCATTTTATCTCTTTAGCTTCTTCTTTCCTTGTAAACACCTAAGTCAAGATTCTTCCCCATCCTTTACATGAGTACAGAAATATTTCCTATTAGAGAATATTCCTACATCTCATTTTATGAAGATTTTATTATATTCTTATTTGTCAGTGCAATCTCCTAATTTTCAAGGGGATTAGGAGCTGATGGATGTATAGAAGTAAATCAAGCTACCTGCCCACACCTCAGTGTCACATAGTCTGCTTTTTTTCCTTCTTGTCCAAACCTTTCTTTTGTAAAGGACTGTAGCTAAAATCTGAATGCTATTCATATTCATTTATGTCCACTATTCACCAAAGTTCTGACTTTTATGTAAGCTTGGGGCTACTGTACTGAATGAAAGAATACTAATGAACAAAACTGTCATTTTATGCGAAAGAAACACTGAACTCACAGAGAAGCCTCCTTTGGTTAATTTTTGAGTGCAAAACCCAGTTAGTATCAACATAAGATCTACAAAGACTCTCTTGTCTCCTAGGGATAATGATGAGTGAAGAGACTGGCAACTACCATGACTGTGCTCTCTATACTCAAATGCTACACAGGGTGATCACTGTACTGTTTTCTCAGATTCTCATAGCAGACACATGGGCAGCATAAAACTAATTGTGTTTGAGGCCAAAAAGCCTGAGTTAGTAGAATCAAGGTTCTACTGCTTAGCTGCTGGGTGATTTTTTTAATCAAAATATTGAACCACTTGGTTCTACAATTAACTCAGTGCATTAAGATTTTTGTGGGGAATAGGGGTGGGGGGCATATGCATGTATGGGACTTCTATTATATTCATAGGCTCAGAACAGTTTTTATCATCATCCTAACACCATTCACCAATTTACCCAAATTACAGATTAGAAAAAAGGCTGACAGAAGTCAGATTACTCTACCAGATAGGAGTTTATATATTTATTTTAATTTATTTCTAATAATATCATTAAGCACCATGATTACAAATATATTTGTAGTTAGATTTCATTCATAAAAAGTACACCCCTCTTCACCTTCCAGCCACCAATGCTCCCATCTATCTCCTCCCCACCCCCTGCCTGCATTTTAGACAGGCATCCTATTTCTGCATTTTATTTTTCTCTCTCACTAACATTGTCATGATAGTTGTCACTGTCAATATTTTTCTAACTGCACTGACCATTCTTTGCAGTTTATATTCAAATGTCTGACTGCAACATTCTTTATGTTATTTGCCATTTTAAGGAGAAATGAGAACTGTTATAGTTATAATAAACTGGGATAGAGGGTAGGGTGCTTGCCTTGCAAGCAGCTGACCTGGACTCAATTCCCAGCATCCAATATGGTCTCCAAAGCACCATCAGAGTAGTTCCATTGTGCAGAGCTAGGAGTGAACTCTGAGCAGCACTGGGCATGACCCTAAAATAGCTAACAAACAAAAGGAACAATCAGAGATCCCAAGTGATAGATTTTGTTGGTCAGTCTGGTCAAATAGCCAACAGTGTCTCTTACCAACCATGTCTGTAGCCAAAGCTCATTTTTTAGCCAACAATAATGAATAAGTCAATAAGAATCAGTAATCCCACAAGCCAAGAAATTGGGTTGTTGTTTCAGAAATTAAACTAATGTATGCTATTGGTGAATAGACCCCACTCCCATACCAAAAAAATTCATCGCCCATTTCAGTTTCTCTCCATGAATAAAAAATTGACCTTTAGATGGGTTCTATGGCAGGAATGATGCTTTGCTCCATCATGATGGGCCAGCATCCAAATTGAGGTTGTTGGTACTGTGCTCACAGTATTAGTTGCATGGCCTTTTTATTGGCTACAGAATATGACCCACTTCTGTAGATGCTACATGTGTGTGTTTTTTCTTTACAATCACAAACCTAGAAGTGTGTAAATTTGTCTTTTCCCAGTGTTCCACTGCTCATTCTTCTCTACAGGGGAACATAAACACTTTACAGGGATTGAGGTCCTATCTTCTGATGAATTTTGGAGGTTTTGTAGAATCAGTAGTTGTAAAACCTATTCAGCAAAAGAGGCTCAGGATACCCCAGGGTAGTTGATAAAAGAGAACAAGGATAGCTGCCTACATGTCAGCTTTGCATCCCCAGGGCTTGCATTCTCATTCTGAGAACAGACCTTCCTGGCACCCTTTTAATGAAGCACAGTATGTTTTCCTAATTGTGCAGTCTGGACAATTTTCAGAAAGTTTCTATGGGGCCCGGGAGATAGCATGGAGGTAAGGCGTTTGCCTTTCATGCAAAAGGTCATCAGTTTGAATCCCGGTGCCCCATATGGTTCCCCGTGCCTGCCAGGAGCAATTTCTGAGCATGGAGCCAGGAGTAACCCCTGAGCACTGCCGGGTATGACCCAAAAACCAAAAAAAAAAAAAAAGAAAGAAAGTTTCTAAGTTTGCAGAGATTTCTTTGTTTCCAACTAAGGTGGATGGTGTGGAGTGAATCTTTCTCTCATGTGTAGAGCCAGCACTAAGGCCACTATTTTCCTGGGAGTATAAATACAGGATTGTGTGTTGCTGTTTCTCCACATGCTGAGTATCATACTTGTCAAGTTTATTAACCTTTACAAGAGCTAGTCAACTTCTTTAAAGTCTATTGTCTCCATTTTGTCAAATTTAATAGAATGGCTAGATAGTGGAAGGAAAATGATGGCTGGGGAAGGAGACAAATAATGGGGCGGAGAAAGAAGGAGCAAGGATCAGGGGAAAGAGAGGGAACATGCAGTCTTTTCTTAATCAAATTATTTTGGAGGGCTGGTGTTACTGATAATCCAATTTCATAAATGCTTTCTGCCTACCTTGACACATTTCATTCTAGAGTTATGAGTTCCTTCTCCTTACAGCTCATTCTAGGGAGTTTGCTAAGGAAGACTCAGTTCTAGTTTGTTTCAACTGTCAAAGTATAAAATCCCATTAGACAATTGATTAACCTTCCTTTCCCTCCTAAGCCTCCCTCAAGTTAATAAAATAGACAGAAACAAGATTTTGCTGGTTGTTTCTTTTTTACTTAATAATGGAAAAATCCATCTTCAGCTTTTAAATATAGATTCTGCAGATCATATTTGAAAATGACATTTATTCGTTAATTTTAGGAACTAACAATTACAATGTCACTTGAGCAAAAAACAATATTAAAGGACTTGGATAATTGGGGTAGAAAACTCACTAACTTTTCTGGTGGCGTCTTATATGTGTTGAGATTCCACATGCTCCCTGCAGGAGAATGAAAAGCTAGCGAGTTATGATTGACAATCATCAGTTTACACTTGCCAAGTGGCTCTGTAGACAAGTTTCCTTCAATGTCTGACTAGAGATCTATCTCCCTGTGCCAAGTAAGAGAATTTACTGAAAAGGGCTCATGGACATATACTCGGGTCAGAATGCCACCCAGCCTCAATGAAATATGGACATGCCCAATCATTCTCACAGGTATCTATCTAGTCATTGCCTTTTGCAGTATTGGAAATGTAGAGATGGTTCTATTCATGGATTCAAAACCAAGATTCTAATAGACCCAGATCAGACTAATTTTGAGATAAATTAGACCACAGAGCAATGGCTTAGGAAGCCTGTTCTTGGTTCCACTCCTCTTGCACACATTATAGTCTCACTGCAAAGAAAAGATGAAGCAGAAAAATACTATCCAATTCCAATTTTAAGCTTCCCATTTTCTGAATTAAAAAAATCATATGAAATACATGCTATTCTTTCGGGTTGTGCCAGAGAAAGCTTTATCTTTCATTTTCAGAGTAGATTTTTTATTTCTATATAATGAATAGCCATGTTAAAATAAATTATTTCAGAGCTACTCTCTGCCCAGGGATGCAGTTCATAGATAAATTCTAAGTTTTGCTTTTATGTGGGTAATGATTATTAGTGTGGTAGGTGATAAGTACAACCTTATGCTGTCACTGATCCACTTATATCAAAGTAGACATCCTGGGGATCTGTAGGCCTTGGGTGGCGGTGGTGGTGGTAAGATCCATAGGTGCTAGGATAGCAGCCAAGAGCTAAGGAGAGTCTGAATACATCTATTATGGATTGGTATGTGTGAGTTAAAAATCAAGATCAGGAGTTAGAGCAATGGTGCAGAGGGAGGGCATTTGTCTTGCACATGGCTGACCTAGGATGAACAACGGTTTGATCCCCTGGGGATCCCTTTGATCCCCCAGCATCCCAGATGCTCCCTCAAGCCAGGAACAATTTCTGAGTGCATAGCCAGGAGTATCCCCTGAGCATCACCAGGTGTGGCCCCAAAACCAAAAGAAAAATCAACTGTGATGCTAAAATACCATAGAAGTTAGATGGCTGGCTGCATAGAAGCTCACCAGATCCTCTTGTTAGTTTTTCTGGCTTAAATACATAAGCAATTCTCATAGTTCATTAGTGGCTCAGTTCATAATCTCTATCGTAAGAGTGACAAGGAGTTAAAAATGACAATTTATTTTATTTGAAACAAGTCAGTCACTAAAAAGAAAGTTGAAATCTAGTATTTATATAAAATGTTCTCCTATAAAGTAAGATATATGCAGTAGCATAGTGGGTGCTTCAGTCAGAAAAGGGGGATAGGCAAAGATCTGTAAGGATAGAAAGTTTTGTTTGTTATTGTATTTTAGTTTTGAGATGATGAAAAAATTTTTTTTGCTTTTTAGAGTCACACCCAGTGGAGCTCAGGGGTTATTCCTCTCTATGTGCTCAGAATTTGCTCCTGGTTTGAGGAACCATATGGGATGCTGGGTGATCGAACCCTGGTCTGTCCTAGGTTAGTGTGTACAAGGCCTACTACTTGTGCCACCACTCTGGCCCAAGATAAAGAAAATTTTATAGTGGAACATATCTGTGGATATTCTAAAAAAAGAACCATTAGATTGCAGACTTTAAATGTCCATTAAATTGTGTGATAAGTGCTTGCATGCGGCTGACCAAGGACGGACAGTGGTTTGATCATCCAGCATCCCATATGATCCCCAGGAGCGATTTCTAAGCACAGGGCTAGGAGTAACCTTTGAGCATCACTGGTTGTGGCCCAAAAACCAAAAGCAAGTGTATAATATAATAATAATAATAATAATAATAATAATAATAATAATAATAATAATAATAATAATATTGTATTATTTTAGCCTAGTAAAGGTGTTTGTAAGGTGAGATCTTAGAATGAGAACAAGCTTCCAATTTTTACCCTCAGAGTCACTGCAGAAGGTCTAGATCAGAGTTTCTCAACATTTTTCTGACCATAGCCCTCTTCTGACTTATTTTGCTTTCAGCACCACTCTATGCCATATCAACTGCTCCCCTAGCTTCATGCTGTGACCTCCATTTAAGTAATTTTCACTCACGACTCCCTTGTATTATTCTGATAGGTGAGACAAGCTGACATACTCGAGCACCCTCTAGTGCTCTTATCTTTCTATCAAAGACTTATGTGTTGTCCCTTTTAGGAGTGCTCAACCATACCTGTCAGTAGGAGTGCTCCACATGGTATGATGGTTGAATGATGCTGGAACACTTAAGTTGTTCCTTGGAGCTGAAGTGGGCTAATGTTCTACATGAGTGGTTAAGTTGCAAATCTGAAAGGACTGTTTTATCTATTAGAAAAAGTACTGAACACAATTTCTAGATTACCCAACAGAAGCAACTCTAGGGAAATCCTTCCCTTTCTTCTCATCGTCTCACAGGATTAGCCCAAGTTTAGTCTCTTGTGTCTTCACAATGACACATGAAATTGGGGCTAAAGTAATACAATGTGAACAGTTTTGGAGCACTTACTTTATTTCAGGCTCTGAACTTAAAGTAAATATACTGCCTTATACATTAATATACTTACACAATCAGTTAATTATAGTAAATAGAAGTTTAAGTACATGTCTATATACAAATTTTCATCACAACCTTATGAATATCAGCTTAATATTTATCCTAATTTTTGTGTTTTGGGGAAGCCACACCCAGAAGTCTTCAAAGTTTACTCCTGGCTCTCCACTCAAGGATCACACCTGGCAGGGCTGGGGGACCACATATGTGCTAGGGATGGAACTTGGGCAGACCATGTGCAAGGCAAGCACCCTACTTGCTACTACACTATCACTCCAGCCCTTATTTATCCCTTCATTATAGAAGAGAGCTCAGATATATTAAGTAACATGATGAGGGCCACATGGATCATTAACATACTCAGATGTAAGCAGCATTTCCTGAATGTGAAATTCTTTGTAGGACAATTTTATACCTGAAAGATTGTGCTGTGTTGACTAAGCTGAAAAAAATTGACAGAGAGATAATATAGTGGGCCAGATTCTTCCCTCGGGAAGATCCCCAAGCATCCTATATAATCCCTGAACCACATTAGGAGGTAATCTCCGAGCACAGAGCCAGGAGTAATTCCTAAGCAGTGCATCAGATCTCAAAACAAACAAATGAAGACACAGTCTACCATTGTCTCTGCCACAGATACATGTCCTAGTGCCACCTAGATTGGCACAGATTATTGAACCAGTCAAAAAATAATTTAATCTTACACTACACTATCCTGAGAATATAAATCACATTATGGTTTAAAGAATGCAGAATTCAGTACTCGCTTAGGCAGCATGTATACTAAGTAATGCAGAGTTCAGAACACTAGAATTAAACCTTTCATGGATATATTGCAACATAGGCTGGCCACTGTCGTGACTTTCCAGATATTGTTGATTTACCTTGTGTTCTGGTCCAGGATGGACTTTCAGGTGTGAGAACAGGTAGTATTTAAGAGCAATTCTAGCAATTTACCTAAGCCTCTATATACTATAACTTAGGTCAAGATGATCATATTTGTACAACATTTGGGGGATAAACTTCGGCTGAAAGTTTCATTGCTTTGGAATTACAGGTACTCTTGGCCCAGTCATCTCTTGGATAAGTTTGATAAGGGCGTGTGATGGAAGGATATTCATAGCTCCCTTTAAGTGGCAAATTGAAAATCCTACTTAATCAAAACCCTCGAAGTGGTTCATCACATTTCAATCTCATTTTGAGTTGCCTCTTTGCCCTTAGAAGACTTTTTCCCCAGTCAAGCAGGACTTTTGATTAGTGCCCGAATTTATCAAATTTTCAGTGAATATGCTTGTGTCTGAAGGTTGCACTGAGCGCCAGACTGTGACATTCTGAAATGTCATCCTGAAGAGGATGACATTGCTTGCCATGTTGCAGAGTTCAAGAGAAACTAAGGTCAGTGTGTTTTAAAGTCAGAGTTGAGAACCTCAAGTATCATTTTTCAAAGGAAGAGGCACTGGCCAGCTATGGAGAAACTGAAATTATTTAGATAGACCCCTGACCAAGAGGAGTTGGAAGCTGGGGAGAGAACTTTAGAAATTGCAGCACAGGAAAACGTAGAAAAGAGGATTAGATTAATTGATTCAAGTCATTTGCAATATTGTCACTATGCTAATCACATCGATTTTTCTAGTTAAAACCCAGGGTCAGTGTGATAGCACAGCTGGTAGGACATTTGCCTTGCACATAGCTGACCCAGGTTCAATCCCTGGCGTCCCATGTGGTTCTCAGGTTTTTGGGTCACACCCAGCAGTGCTCAGGGGTTACTCCTGGCTCCATGCTCAGAAATTGCTCCTGGCAGGCAAGGGGGACCATGTGGGGGTAGAGCCAGAAGTAACATCTGAGCTGTGCCGGGTGTGGCCCCCAAACAAAACAAAGCAAAAAGCATTAAGACCCTCCTCAGATAATCAGAATGCTTAAAACTGACTCAGAACCTCCTGTTTCCTTTCTCAAATGTCCTTAAGATGACTCTTAACAAGTGTCTCTGTTCCATTCTGACTCTCTGACCTCATTTTTTCCCTCTGCTATAAGTTCCTGCTAGAACAGGCTGGCCCACTGTCTGCCATTTTTGGAGGTCAGCTCTTTCTTCTCCTAGTCTCTGCAGTCTTGCCTTTCTACCTACCTGCATCTACTCCATTTTTTTCCCTGTCTCTCAGTC
>PVKC010048598.1:0-10854 GCA_004027635.1 Crocidura indochinensis | reverse complement strand
AAGGAAGGAAGGAAGGAAGGAAGGAAGGAAGGAAGGAAGGAAGGAAGGAAGGAAGGAAGGAAGGAAGGAAGGAAGGAAGAAAGGAAGGAAGAAGAAAACATAGTTTGGTTCAATTCATGCTTCAACGTAGTACTTTAAACTCAAAAACTCACGATGCCACGCAGACATGTCAATCTTATCCTTTCCTGACCTGTCACTCTGGGTGAACTGTACAGTTTCCGTATTGTCTGTCCCTGGCTTGAGGACATGCTATTTGAGATACAGGAACTCCAACACTAGCCAACCTTGCCTGACCGGGCCCCATTGGCAGCTGGCCTGGCGAGGATGTCAGCTTGCAGACAGCTCAGGCACAGCACGTCATGTCTGTACGGTTCCTGCCACAGAAATTCGAACCTCTGCTAGGGTTTAGGCAGCCACCTCTGCCACTGCACCCCTGGCAGCTGGCTTTCTCCTGCCAGAAGCAGAGTCTGCTCAGGACACTCCCAGGGTTTCCAGCCACTAGCCGCAGGCCCCACAGTCACTCAACTTCGTTCCAGAACAAATGCCATGAGGCACTGAATAAGATTTGCAGAGAATGAGGGTGGAAGACAGGTGGATGCTACAAGCCAGCTTCACTGCCTTAAGGAGAATGACAGGTCAGTAAGTGGGGGCAGGAGAGATAGCACAGTGGTAGGACATTTGCCTTGCATGCAGCCCATCGTGGAGGGACCCGGTTCAAATTCCAGCATCCTATATGGTCCCAGCCTGTCAGAGACAATTTCTGAGTGCAGAGCCAGGAGTAACTCCTGAGTACAGCTAGGTGTGGCCCAGTACCCATTTAATCAATCAATCAAATAAAAAAAAAAAAAAGTCAGTAAGTGGAGGAAGAAGAAATGAGGCCCAAAATAGTGAAACCTTTGGTGGGGGAAGCAATAGCAAAGTAAAAGATCAAACCAGCTCCTTACTTGGGAAATAAAATTTTGAAAAGTGTGGGCCAGAGCAGTGGTGCAGGTGTTAGGCCGTTTACCTTGCACGTGCTAACCTAGGACGGACCACGGTTGGATCCCTGGCATCCCATATGGTCCCCCTAGCCAGGAGTGATTTCTGAGTGCAGAGCCAGGAGTAACCCCCGAGCGTCACCGGGTATGGCCCAAAAATGTAAAAAATAATTTCTTTTGAAAAGCAATATGGGGTCAGAAGTTGGGAGAAAGCTGTTAGAAGAAACCAGAAGCAAGTCTGCACCTGTGGGATCCAGAGGGTTAGCACAAGGGTTTGGAGCATCTGCCTTGCATGCATAAAGTCAGGAGTTTCACTCTTTAGTGTGCTTCACAAGCTAAGCATCCTGTTTTCTACATTGCTATCTCCAATTCCTGGTATCACAAGTGACTTCTAGTGACCTCCCCTAGAGCCAATTGTGTGTGTGAGTCCTGAAGAAAATATTGTGTGTGACCCCCACAACTAATGGAGAGCAAATCTCAGCGAGCCCTGTGGGGGAGAGTGCAAATACTACAACCTCCATTGTGACCTCACAGCTGCCAAACGATGACTTGAACACTCCCAGTCAGAGGATGCGCACCCTCCCACCATCACAACATCGTGGAGAATACTGTTGGGGTGCAATGTGGGAGGGAAGTTTTAAAATCAAAATCAAGGGGCCGGAGCAGTGGCGCAAGCTGTACAGTGTCTGCCTTGCCAGCACCAGCGTAGAATGGACTGAGGTCCGATCCCCTGGCATCCCGTAGGGTTCCCCAAGTCAGGAGTGATGTCTGAGTGCAGAGCCAGGAATAACCTCTAAGCATCACCGGTGTGGCCCAAAAAACAAAAACTTAATTAACTAATTAATTAATTTAATTGAAATTAAAATCACTTTTTTCACCAAAAGGCAGGCTCCGGTGTCCATAGTTTTGCTCCCTGGCTGCCACTGGTTTTATATTTTTCCAAGTCACGCTTCTTCTGAATATGCTTCAGGAGAGACTCAGGTTGCAAAGAGGGTTTGTGGGACTAAACCCAAGAGCTGTCAGGCGAGAAAGGGCTGTTTCCCTCCTGCTATGGTTCTCAGCATCTGGAACCAGGGTATCTCATGTTGTTTGTGGTGACTGCCTCACAAACACACAGACCAATCCAGACAATAGGTACAACTCATAGGGTTTGGGAGGGAGCTCAGAGGGTTAGAGCGTAGGCTTTGCCTGCAGGAGACTCCTAGTCCATCCCCAGCACCACATGGGCTGCCAGGTGTTTCTCAAAAAACAACAACAACAACAACAGGGGGGCTGGGAAAAACAACAACAACAACAACAACAACATGTGGGCAAAACCGAGTGTGGGGCTGGAGCAATAGCACAGTGGTAAGACGTTTGCCTTGCACTCGACCAACACAGGACAGACCCTGATTCTAATCCTGGTATCCCATTTGTTCCCCAGCCTGCCAGGAGCGACTTCTAAGTGCAGAGCCAGGAGTTACCCCTGTGCACTGCTGTCGGGTGTGAGCCAAAAAACAAAAACAAAAACAAAACCAGGTGTGGACCAATGGCATAAAAACAAAAACAAACAAAAAAACCCACTTGCAGAGGCAGAGGCCAATTGAAGCTAGCAATGGACAACTTAGAATCCTAGGGCAAGAAACATTTATCTTGCAAGCCTGATGCCATGAGTTCAGTCCCTGTGCCATTCACATGCACTTGGTGTTGCCCATCTCTGCTGCTTAAGACCCCTGGATCCACAGTAAATCTACTAAGTTGTGTGTCCCCTCCCCCAAACAAGCACCACAACTAAAATGTGAGCACCACACCCAGGCATGTTTGCACCACAAGGAAGTGTGTGTGTAACCCTTGACACCGCAGCAAGGATAACAAAAGAAGAGAAGAGGAATATTAGACTGAGGAAGGAGTTGGGACCATGGCACAAGTGTTGAGCGTGTTCCTCAAGAGTACAAGGACCTGAGTGTCATGATATCTGTTATATCCCCACCCCACTCACACCATGATCAGGAGTGACCTCTATGAAAAACAAAGCAGAGGGGCTGGAGTGATAGCATAGTGTTGACCAACTTCAAAGAATGTGCCATGCTGCTTCTATAGAAGCCCCAAGACACACACACACATACACACACTAGAATACACACTAAAACACATGTACACTCAGGAACATTCATGCATACACATATGCACAAATGCACGCTCATGCATACAGTTCTCTTTGTTGTTGGCTTGTTTGGGGGATCCGGGCCACATTGAATGGTGTTCAAACTTTCCTCCTGGATCTCTGTGCATAGGGATCAACCCTGGCAGGACTTGGAGCATAATATGTGGTGCTGAGGATTGACCCAAGGTCAGTCACTCTGATCCCACATTACTCTTAGGACCAGGATTTCCAGACCCAAAACTCAGCTTGTTCTTGACTTCTCAAGATCCAGAGTTTGCTTGTCATTCTCTTCTCTTTGCTTGGCAATGTCATTTCATAATGACCTTACTCACAGGGGCATAGAAGCCAATCTTGTTGCTCCCAGAATTTTGGTCTGTGCTAGTTTTGTTTTGGGTTTTGTGTGTGTGTGTGTGTGTGTGTGTGTGTGTGTGTGTGTATACACTCTATATGTGGTATGACCCACACCAACAGTGTTCAGGGCTCTCTCCTGGTTCTGCCCTGAAGGATCATTCCTGAACGGAGAGGAGGAAAGGCCAACGGGTGTTCAAAGGACGATTATGTGCCTGGGATTGAATGCACATTGGCCAAGTGCAGGGCAAGTAAGTGCCTTCCCCACTAGACTCTATCTGGCCCTTGGTTTGTATCATTTAGCCAAGCAGTTTAATGTGCTTCCTCATACAGATATTCAGCTTCTATGCCAAATCCCATAATACCAGAACATTGTCTTTGTATTTGTTCAATGTTCCCCAAGAGATTGGTTTACAGACTAGCAGTGCACTGATGTTCACCGAGTATTTGTTCAATAGATAATACTTATTTCACTTATTCTTTCAAACATAGGTTGTTCTTCTTTTCTTTTTCTTGCTTTGTCCTAGTGTTAAAAAAAAAAATAAGAAAGAAACCTTTTCTTGGGCTGCATTAAACTCCATGCACATAGACCCATCATATAGACAACTTGTGAGTACAGACGAGCTTGGCACCTGGAGGTTGGGGCATCATGGAGTCACTGCTCAGAGAATTGAGTGGCACCTTCCCTCAGAAACTCCTTTATTCAGGGGGGTCTACCAAAGTCAGAAAGACAGAAAATAGTGAACCCCTGATCAGCCCCACCACACCATCCCAGCCTCAGAGACCTCAAACTCTGACACCTTCCCCCTGCTTTGTCTCCTCCACAGGGCCTTCCAGTGCAGAGGAAAGGTGAAGCTATCAGAGCAACATCCCCACCGGTTTGAAAACACTCAAAAGCTGATTTCTTACTCAGCCAAGGCAAGAGACTTGCACATCACCCCACAAGGCAGCACCTTCACCGCTCTCTTCCTGGGACCAGGGCAGTGTTAAAATCCAGGTCTCTGGGAAATGTGGCCTCGCAGGGCCGTGAGCGCCCTCTGTTGCTCACTGTACAGTAATGCTAGGACACTAGTACTACAGGCATGATGAAAGCACTTAGCTATGACTTAGCCAGGCTTGGGGGAAAAATCTCACCCCCACATTTCAAGAGATGAGTTAGTGGGCTGCCCACACATTCTGCATGCTGGAGGCTCAGGATCGAACCAGATCACAGCATGGTTCCAGCACCACACAGAGTAACCCCTGAGCATGGATCTTACCATACCAGACAAAGGTCTGATAGCCAAGATCTATAAAAGGTCATAAAACTCAATAAAAACAACAACCCCGTTAAAAATGGGGAAAGGAGAAAAACAAATGTTTCCCTTAAGAAGATATCCAAGGGGTCCGGGAGATAGCATGGAGGTAAGGCCTCTATCTTTCATGCAAAAGGTCATCGGTTCGAGTCCCGGTGCCCCATATGGTCCCCCGTGCCTGCCAGGAGCAATTTCTGAGCATGAAGCCAGGAGTAACCCCTGAGCACTGCCGGGTGTGACCCAAAAACCAAAAAAAAAAAAAAAAAAAAAAAAGAAGACATCCAAATACTTCAAAAAAGGGGGAGCGGTGGCACAAACCGTAAGGCCTTGCACACTCTAAATTCAATCCCCTAGCATCCCATATTTGTCCCCCAAGCCAGGGGTGGTTTCTGAGCGCATAGGCAGGAGTAACCCCTAATTGTCACTGGGCGTGTCCCAAAAAATAAACAAACAAATAAACAAAAAAGATATCCAGATACTCAACGGGAACATGAAAAATTGTCCATAGCTGAAGAAGGAGAACGGTTTAGGTGTTTGCCTTGCATTCAGCTAGCTGACTCTGGTTCAGTGCTCAATTCCTTAAGCACAGCTAAGAGTGACCCCTTAGAGCACTGAGGACAGTTGAATGTCCCCTCTAACTTTTTATAATTCCTTTTGTTAAACCAGAATGCAATCAATTTCATATATTACAAAGGGCTGTAATATCTCTTTAATATATAGTAAAAAAATATATAGTACAATTCCCTCATCTTTAAAAAGTTATAGTGGCTATTTCATATTTTATATTTTCATATTTTATACTTATCTGTTGCTTTTGATGTCACGTAGCATTTTTGAGGATTCTTTTGGATCCCTATAGTCTGAGAACGAGATATAAAGCTTTTCCCTGATTCAGCTGAAATATTGTTGGC
The DNA here is from genome assembly GCA_004027635.1 of Crocidura indochinensis. Lineage (NCBI taxonomy): Eukaryota > Metazoa > Chordata > Mammalia > Eulipotyphla > Soricidae > Crocidura > Crocidura indochinensis. The sequence continues at coordinate 5,180 of PVKC010048598.1, read as the reverse complement.
ACAAACTCTCCCAGGCAATGATGTGTGCAGCACCTGGCATCACATCAGACCTTTCATTGCAGCCATTCCTTCGGTCATCTCTGACAGCTCCACAGAACTGTTATACACGTGCTATCTAAGTTGCCACAGAAAGCACATGTTCAATTTTTTGTTTGTTTTACCACAGTGAAAATTATTTATAAAATAATTGTCATAAAATTCCAACAGAAGCCCAGAGAGATAGCACAGCGGCGTTTGCCTTGCAAGCAGCCGATCCAGGACCAAAGGTGGTTGGTTCGAATCCCGGTGTCCCATATGGTCCCCCGTGCCTGCCAGGAGCTATTTCTGAGCAGACAGCCAGGAGTAACCCCTGAGCACCGCTGGGTGTGGCCCAAAAAAACAAACAAAAAAAATTCCAACAGAAGTAAAAACATCCAATACTAATGCAGAGACATAAATGAGTGATGGGGGTCAAGATCCAGGAACTCGGGTATTGGATATACAGACATCCAGGAAATAAATATATTTAGCTATAAAAATGATAGATTGAGGGGAGGAGCAGATTTAGGGTGATTTGGGGACCTTATATTACTAATTACTGGAAAACCCTAATGGTGGGAGCCCTGTATTCAATCTTTCATCTGCCATCTCTGGTAGAAGAAGACAATCCACAGGGCCCGGGAGATAGCATGGAGGTAAGGCGTTTGCCTTTCATGCAGAAGGTCATCGGTTCAAATCCCGGTGCCCCATATGGTCCCCCGTGCCAGATTTTTGTATTAACTTCTCCAGGCCCCTTTGGTAAGAAAATGATAGCCAGGTTAGATTCACATAGTCTAGTCGTGTTTACCTATTCTAATAAATAAATACAGTACGTGAAGAACAGTCAAGACTCTCATTCAGTCCAAGAGGCTGGAGCCCCCTTTCCCCATTCTTTTCTCTCATGTTTGTCTTATTTTTTTGTTTGTTTGGGGGTCAGACCCAGTTGTACTTAAAGGTTACTCCTATCTCTGCACTCAGAAATTGCTATGGCAGACTTGGGGGACCATATGGGATGCAAAGGGATAGAACCTAGTCAGCTGCAAACAACGCAAATGCCTCACCTGCTGTGCTATCTCTTTTGCCCCTGCCCCTGCTTCAGGGCCCTTCACTGGGGGGGGGGGGTAATTCCTCTGCACTCAGGGCCTAAGAGATAGTACAGCGGGTAGGGCTCTTACTTTAAATGTGGCCCAAACAGGTTTAATCTATGGTCCCACATGTGATCTCCTGAACACCTCTGGGAATGATCTCTGAGCAAAAAGCCAGGAGTAACCTTAGGCATAACCTCATGTGGCCCCCAAACAAACAAACAAAGACCCATGAGCCCATCACAGGTGGATCAGGTTGGACGCCCTTCAGGAAGGGTCCCCTTTAGCCATACTCTTTGCTATTAGCTGTAGGTAATCTTGCTCAATTCTTTGTTTAGTTCAGCTGAGATGACTAAAAAGAAAACTTAGGATTCTCTGTAGCACTGATCAAAATCATGGACGATCTGGGGTTGAAGCGTCCTTTCATTGCTAGTTACCTTGCATACGGCTAATCTGGGTTCAATTTTAGTATCCATACGGTCCCCCAAGCAACATCAGGAGTGATCCCTAAGTGAATAGCCAGAAGTAATCCCTGAAATTGCCAGGTGTGTCCCCTCCCCTCCAAAAAAAAAAATAGCTGTTAAGGATTTCTATCTCTTCTGTATTTTGGAATATCTTGAGCAATATGGATAGCTTGTCTTCTTTGACATTTGGGTAGAACTCACTAGTCAAACCAACTGGATGAGCACTTTTGTTCATGTAAGATTTTTAATTATTTCTCCAATTTTATTATTTGTCATTGGTCTGTTCAGGTTTCCTACTTCCTCTTGATTTAATTTTTATACAATTTCAATTCAAGTGTCCATCAATTATTTCTTCTAGGTTACCCTGCTCCATGGCCTAGTTGTTCATAATCTTACTTGCTCTTACAGTCTTTTGTTTTCTGAGGAGTCTTCTCTGTAATTTGTCTTCTCTGTAATTTCTTCCTTTTCATATCTATTTGGGTTTGTTTTTTGGCTTTTTGGTTTTGGGGACACACCCAGCAGTGCTCAGGGGTTACTCCTAATTCTACACTCAGAAATCGCTCCTGGCAGGCTTGGGGAACCATATGGGATGCTGGGATTTGAACCAGCATCCTTCTGCATGCAAGACAAATGCCTTACCTCCATGCTAAATCTCTAGCCCCTCTATTTGGGTTTTCTGTTTTGTTGTTGCTGTTGTTGTTGTTCCTAGCTCAAGATAAGGGTTTGTTTATCTCTCTTTATTCTTTTTTTGCTTGCTTTTATTTTTCTGGACTACACCTGGCAGCTCTCAGGGGTTATTCCTGGCTCCTCTCAGAAATTATTCCTGGTAGGTTCAGGGGATTATATGGGATGCTGAATATCAAACGTGGATGTGCAAGACAAATGCCTTCCCCCCTATGCTATCACTCCATCCCCCTATTTTTGTTTACTCTTTCCATAATATACATCTACATATATTATTATTTATTTTTCAATTATTTTCTTGATTTCTATGTCATTGATTTCTCAGAAAGTTAAGCTCCAAAGCATACCCATTTAGCAACTATCTTCTTCTATTTTCCATCCTGCAATGAAAAGAAAAAGCCAACGTGTGATTTAAAAAAAAAAAGGGGGGGGGGGAATACATGCACATAGATGAGTAGACAATTGCTGGGCTGGATATGCTAGCAATTAGTCCTCCTGAACCTGGCTGGAGACCAGCCTAGCTTTGATGGTGATTAAGCCAGTTCTGTTCTATTTGATGAAAAACATCTGATGTGTGGCTAGAGCAGGCTACCCCAGAGACTTTTTTGGGGGGGCCTGAAAAACAGCTGTGCTTAATCTGGAGCACCCGAGCAGAGAGCTTTTATCAGCTGGCCTCTCCCAAACCACTGAGAACGATCTGCTGATGCAGCCAGGCCTCCCAGTGTCATATTTTTAGAGAAAATAATTTTCAAGGCCACACTTCCCACAACAAAGCCAACCATTCTCTGTTCTGAAGGAAATCTGGTAACCATTGTTACTTCCCCCATATGTCTGATAATGAACTCATTTTTTGCAAGGGTGTAGACCACCATCCTTCTGCATGCAAGGCAAACACCTTACCTGCATGCTATCTCTCTGCCCCCCCCCTTTTAAAGCTGTTTGTTACCAAAACAAAAACAGAAAACAAAAAAAGTGGCCGGAGAGATAGCATGGAGGTAAGACGTTGCCTTACACGCAGAAGGACGTTGGTTCAAATCCCGGCATCCCATATGGTCCCCTGAGCCTTCCAGGAGCGATTTCTGAGTGCAGAGCCAGGAGTAATCCCTGAGCACTTCCAGGTATGACCACCCCCCCAAATATAAAAGGAAGAGAAGGGCCAGAGATATAGAACACTGGTAGAGTGTCTGTCTTCCTTGCACGCAGCTGATCCAAAACAGATGGTTCGAATTCTAGCATCCCAGATGGTTCCCCAAGCCTGCCAGGAGCAATTTCTCAGTACAGAGCCAGGAGTAACTCCTGAGCACTATCAGGTGTGATACAAAAACTAAAAAAAAAAAAAGTTATAAAAGGGGAGATGGAGGGGTTGGAGTGATGGCATAGTAGTAGAGAATTTGCTTTGCAAGGTTGCCAAAGTTGATGGATCCGGGTTTGACACCGGCATCCCATATTGATCCCTGAGCCTGCCAGGAGCAATTTCTGAGCACAGAGTCAGGAGTAAACACTGAGCACCACTGACTATGACCCAAAAACAAACAAACAAAATAACAATATAATAATTAAAACATAGTTCAGGATCAGAGTGATAGCACAGAGGAGGTAAGGCATTTATTTGCATTGCATGCAGCTGACCAGGGATGGACCCAGGTTTGATCCCCAGCATCCCATATGGTCCCCAAAGGCTGCCAGGAGTGATTTCTGAGTGCAGAGTCAGGGATAACCCCTGAGCGCAGCCGGATGTGATTCCCCTCCCTCTTCCCACCAAAAAAAAGAGAAAGAAAAGGAAGAGGGGTAAGAAGGAGGATGATAAGGAGAAAAGCAGCTTGTCCCCAATTCCACAATCGGAGAAACTCAGATCTTCGGCTTCCAAGTCTAGCTGTCACCATACTGTTATGATCGGGAGTGGAGAAGCTCCAACCAACAAGTTAATACTACTGGATCGGATTATTGCTTGAATTATTTTGGGGATATAGTGCACACAGTTCTGGGCTGTGCTCAGAGCTCACTCCTGGCTCTGAACTGGTATTCCTGGCATTATTCCTAGTGGTGCTCAGGGGGACCATCTGGGGTGTCGAGGATCAAACTCAGGTCTGCTGTATGCCAGGGACATGCACTCCTCCCCTTTATTATTTCTCTGTCCCCTAGTGGGTCATTTTAAATCTCACCAATTCATATCACCGGACAGTCTAGGGGTAAAAGCATTTGTCTTGTGTACAGTTCCCAGAGCAATAGCAGGAATCACTCCTGAGCACAGAGCCAGGAATGAGCCCGGAGCACTGACCACAGAGCCTGGTCCCAAAATAAAAATTCTAAATCTTGCCAAAACGAGGAATAATCAATGGAATAAGTCATGGACTGGGTAACAATTCAAGAGGAAACAGAGGAGGTGGGTGCCAGGCAAACTGCAGTTTTCACACATGAGGCCTAGAACCAAGAAAAAGCTAAGAGGCAAGTGTCACCTGGTGACACTCAGGGATTACTCCTGGCTATGTGCTCAGAAATCGCTCCTGGCTTAGGGGACCATATGGGATGCCGAGGGATCAAACCTCGGTCTGTCCTAGGTTAGTGCATGCAAGGCAAACACCCTACTGCCTGCGCCACTACTCTGGCTCCATGAACCATCTTTTTTGAATGCTTTTTTAAAACAGTCTTTTCTAGGAATAGTTGTCTCAGTTCAGCAGCAGTCCCGAACAGATTGCAGCCCTTCTTCACAGAGTATTTTGAGCAAAGTTTGGAGAATGAAATGTCAGGAAGGGGGCGACCCTTGTCTCCCAGCCCCACCACACCCACCTGGCCTGCACTCTGCAAGGCCTGGCTACAGGTTATCAATCGAATAAGAGCTCCTTTCTGGATTCTTCCAACCCTCTGAATTCATGTAAACTATTCTGAGTAAACAGAATCTCTCTTAGAAACATTCTTTTTGTTTTTTTTT
>PVKC010048597.1:0-11185 GCA_004027635.1 Crocidura indochinensis | reverse complement strand
AAGTCATAAAGGAGTGCTGAAGTAGTACCATAGACAAAGCAGTGATTATGGGTGATAGTTACAACAGACTTTGCTTTGTCAGGGCAGAGACATGGCCACCCTCTCCTCCCAAGATTACCTGCTTTCAGCTGTGTGGCCAGTATACCCATGATTTTTCATGGCCTTGTTTATATCTATTTTGAGAATAGAATGAGGCTATGAAGCTGGCTGGATACTGAAATGGCAACTATGTTTTGATAGTATTATTCTTTTTTTTTTTGATTTTTGGGTCACACCCAGCAGTGCTCAGGAGTTACTCCTAGCTCCATGCTCAGAAATTGCTCCTGGCAGGCACGGGGGACCATATGGGGCACCAGGATTCGAACCGATGACCTTTTGCATGAAAGGCAAACACCCTACCTCCATGCTATCTCCCAGGCCCCGATAGTATTATTCTTAATGATAAAAAATTGAAAGCATTCCCACTGGGGTTAGGCACAAGGCAAAGATGCCCATCATCTCTAATCTTATTCAATATTGTATGAGAAAACTTATCAAGAGCAAACAGGCAAGAGAAAGAAATAAAAGGGATACAAATTGGAAAAGAGGTAGTCAAACTATCTCTCTTGGAAGATGACCATAATGAAATATATTGAACACTAAAGAATCCACCAAAAAAGTACTTAGAAACAATAAACTTTTATAGCAGTGTAAATGGCTATAGAGTCAATACACTAAAGAGGTTGTATTTTTTATTCAAATAATCAGAGGACAAAGAAATCAAAGAGCCTATACCATTTAAAATATTTCAAAAACAATAAATACCTTCCAAAATATCAGAAACCTATACCACAAGAACCTTAAAGCATTTATGAAAGAAATTGAAGAAAACCTAAGGAAATAGAAAAACATTCCATTATCAAGGATTGGGAGAATCAAGAGTATCAAAATGACAATCATACCTATCATACTATATCGATTCAATGCAATTCCTATCCATTGTTCATCCTATTCAGTATCCTATCAGACAACATTCTTCAAGGACTTTGAACAGTGTGTTTATGTAGAATAATAAAAGATTCTGAAAAGCCAAAACCATATCTAAAATAGAAATTTGGAGCAACTCATGATAGGGCTGGAGCAAAAGCACAGTTAGTTGGTAGGGCATTTGCCTTGCATGTTGCAGATCTGGGTTAGGTCCTAGGGATTCCATCTGGTTCCCTGGAATGAATCCTGAGTACAGAAGCAGAAATAACCTCTAAGCCCCACTGGTTATGGCTCAAAAAACCAAAACCAAAACAAAGCAATACAGAAATGGAGAATAGAATTTCTAATATTTTTGTTGTGGGTTATTTTATCTGTGGTATCATTTTAAAAAATTGGGGCATTAGAGAGATACCTGAAGTAGTAGAATACATACTAAGTTTGTATAAAACCCTGAGTTTAATCTCCAACAATGTCTACCATAGTACTAACCAATGTATTTCTACTCATTACCCCCACTCTCGCCATCAACAACACAGGATATTGTACCTTACAAAAACAAAATAGAAATAAGAAAAACATAATTTTAATGGGCAGGTTCAAATATTAGCACACATGCCAACAATACCCTGATTTTGGTCCTGGTACCATATGACTTTCTGAGAGTTTCTGGGTTTAGCTCTGACGACATTTAGTAATTCATGGACTCATGAGTACTGTCAGGTGTTGTCCTGGTGACTTCCAATAGTGCCTCTCAACAACTCTAGAACTGCCCTATAATGCCTAATATGTTTAATCTAAAAGCCAGACATAATATCATTTAAGCAACATTCTAATCTTATTTCATATGTCATTGATTTGGGTTTTTCCCCACTATCTTTAAATATATATGTATACCTAATATACATTATACCTAATTATAATGAGGTATCAATATAACTTTTTTAATCTATATAACTTTTGTGATTTTACTTGTACTAACTTAAATGTGAGTTCTACAGAAATAATTTATATAATAAAAGTAGTATTATTTGCCAAATTGGAAAGATTATATATACACCTTCAAGCATAGCAAAGGGTAATTCTTGTATGTATGTATGTATGTATGTATGTATGTATGTATGTATGTATGTATGCACAATTTAAAATATGTGAAGTGATGAATGAATGAAGAAAGGAATGAAGCAAGGAAGGAAGAATGCCTGATAGAGTATTAGCAAAAGGTTTAGATTTCAGGGTATATGAATTTATGACAAAGCAAAATGGAAATCATTGAACACCATGATCATCGTAAGTATTAGTTATGTTTGAGTTATTGGATCAATACATTCATAAATTATTTGTATTGACTACTGAGAGTCAGAATAAAAATTTTACATAATTTTTATATAATACTTTTTCAAGGGTGCTTTCTTACTCCCCCACCATTTTTTAATGTCTATCTAAATAAGATGGCTTGCATATAAATGTGAAAATTGGTTGCTAATTAGTACTTCTTTATTTTTAAAAATATTTTTTGCTTATTTGGATGAAAATAACTGAATTTTATGTTTTTATTTTTCTTTTAGGCTCAGTTTATGAACCTCTTAAAAGTATTAATCTTCCAAGACCTGACAGTGAAACCCTGTGGGATAAATTAGATCATTATTATAGAATTGGTAAGAAAAATTTCCTTAGGTAGCTACAGTTATAATTTGCTTTGCTTTGTGAAACTGTACACAGTGGGAGTGATATTGTTTTTGTTTTAAATATTGTGTAGTCTCCATGTTTATGTAGCTTTGTATCCTAGATAATGGGACTCTAGTAGGAATCCAGTAAATTATACATTCTTTGAGTAATTTTAAAATTATTATCAATATTGTCTCTAGCTGTTTTTTTGGGGGGTAGCCATACCCGGTGATGCTCAGAAGTTACTCCTGGCTATGTGCTCAGAAATTGCTCCTGGCTTGGAGGATCATATGGGATGCTGGGGGATTAAAGCGTGGTCCATCCTAGGCTTGCACGTGCAAGGCAGATGCCTTACTGCTTGGCCACCACTTTGGCCCCCTCTCTAGCTTTTGCAACTTCTCAAACATTAGTCAGATGGCTGAACTTTATTATTAATTTAACATAATAAGTTATTGTACAACTATTCTTTTCTCCTTTATCAATGTCCTTTAATATTTGTCTATTATTCCTAGGGATTTCTTAAGCTTTTATATCCATTTCTAATTCATTGAGAATATAGATTAATGATATATAATGTTAATATCAGATTACTATTTATTAGTATTTTATTCTAGGAACCTGGCAAAATTCATTTTTTCATGTGAGTAAAACAATATGAAGCATTACAACATATTTTTATATTGCCCCTTATTTTCTTTGAAGACATAACTAACTAAAAAAGACTTATTTATTTAGCTGTTTTATCTAATTATTTATAGGAGATACTTGCATTGATTCTTAATTCATTGTTGTAAGACTAGCAATGTAATGTTCAAGTCTAGCAGGGCTTTAGGAACCACCAGGCCTACTCTCAAAATATTAGGGGTGAGTTATATGATACTGAAAGGAACATTCCAGGCTCAAACACGTTTGGCATGTGTTCTGCCACTTGAAATATCTCCCTTAGCTACCTTTTAAAATGTTTAATTATTTACTTTGAACTTTGAGAATTAGTTCTTTAATGTGGATCAATAAGTATTCTGGTAGCATGAAAGAAATGACAAAATCATGTAGGTTGAGACAAACAAATTTACATCTTTAGTAAATTTTTAAGCAGCAGAGTACCTTTGATCTATGAAAAACTATTCTGAAGCAGAGATTTAGCTGAGTAGTAGAACACTTTGCATCTGTGAGGCCCTTTTAGTGTCTTTTATGAGAGGTATTTAGTAAAACAGTAAATTCAGTCTTATAATTAAATAAAATAATTAAAGTAAAGTACCCTCAAAACACTTATTTACTTCCTTTATATGCTCTATAAGTATGTATTTCAGTTTAATATATTCAGAACATAAAATATAGTAAGTAAAATGAACATATTCTTCTAGAGACCAGACAAAATAGTTACACACATAAAAATCATCGTCAGACATAAAGGAAAAAAAAAGATCAGCCAATCAGAAAATGAAGCATATTTTCAGCATAGCACTTTAGCACAGAAAAGAACAACAAAAGATGGAGTACATTTGCAAATTCAAAACCAATTCATACTGCTAATGGCCAGAACACTATGTATAATGTTAATTTAGACATTAGACAGAATATGTTAAAGACCCTGTTTCGATTTTGATTTTTTGGGCCATACCATGTGATACTCCAGATTCCCCTGTGCTTAGTGCGTGAGAGTGAATACTGATAGTTCTGAGACACCATGCAATATTGGGGATCCAACCAGATCTCAAGATCTGATATGCCATAATCAATGTTAAATTTTTTATTGAATATTAGATGTTTTTAAATTAGCTAAATCCTTTCCTCAAAACTAGAAAGAACCCCTTCATGAATATGAACTTCTAGTTAGTCTGGAGTGATTTGCACCGACTATTTTCACATCTTCAAAAGTTTTATGCCTTAACTAAATTTAAGTAGAACAAAGAAACTTGGACCAGAGTGGTGGCACAAGCAGTAAGGTGTCTACCTTGCCCATGCTAGCCTAGGACAGACCTCCCTTGGATCCCCTGGCATCCCATATGATCCCCCAAGCCAGGAATGATTTCTGAGTGCATAGCCAGGAATAACCCCTGAGTGTCACCAGGTGTGGCCCCAAAACTAAAAACCAACCTACCAACCTTACCAAATAAACAAACAAAAAAGAAAGTTGTCAGAAGTGAGATGAACAAATAAAAAGTCCTTCCACTTAAAGAAAATGGATTTCTGTACAAATTTATTTTTTGTCTTAATTGTAGTTAAGGCAACATTGCTACTGTATCAAAGTCCAACTACAGGACTTTTCCCCACTAAAACGTGTGGTGATGATCAGAAGGCCAAGATCCATGACAGTCTGTACTGCGCTGCTGGTGCTTGGGCTTTGGCTCTAGCATACAGGTAAGCCAGTGTGAATGTCTGCTAAACACTAATGTATATTATAGGATTGTAACTTCAGGACTATCTTTGTCTTTTAATGACTCACTATATGATTTGTGATTCTCTATTTAGACCTCGGTTTTGTTGTGTGTGTTTGTTTTTTGAAGAGTTCACATAAGGCTACCTATTTCATGAATTGGTGGATAAAGTTTTCATCTCTAGGTTTTAAAAATGAGATTGAACCATTCTCACTGAATAGGTTGTGTCAGTCATAACAGATGGTTATTTTGGAATTGATAGAAATAGAGTCTAGAATAGTTAACAGTTTTGTTAAAAGTTATATAACTAGTTAATGATAGAACTGGGATAGGCACTCCTTTTATGCTTTTCTCCCAGTATAGTTCTTTTTTACTATACTATATTTGGATTTTTAAATCTTGTTAGATAATTTATTTTATAAAATAAAAATATGTTCATTATGTATAAAATGATTTTATCATATAGGGAAAGTATATAACTTTATGTAACTGAAGTAACAATTATTTTAATTAGCAAAAAAATCTTTCACTTAGAGAAACAAAGTAGTTATAGAGAATCATTATGAAGACCTTTTTACTTTCATAGTGTTATATTGATTTGCTTAAATGAAGACTTTCATGTGAAATTTATATAATGTTTGTTTCTAATTCTCATTAAATACTAGTAATGAAATTATATTGATTAAAAGAATGCCTTTAAAATTAAATTTATTATGTTTATGATTAAATATTATCTTTATGAATTGCATCTCTTAAAAAATGATATATTGGTATTTATTTTAGGGTATATGAGCCTTACTCTAATTGTTCTCAGTGGCTATGTCTGATTGCACTTACCGTATTTTTCCATGTATAAGATGACTAGGTGTATAAGACGACCCTTAATTTTGCAGTTAAAACATAGGTTTAGGTCTATATTCGCTGTATGTGACAGAACATTCCTGTGCTGCAACTGTATGTACCACAGTGAGCCAATCACAACAAGGAAAAGTTCAAAGGTTATACTGTAATAGACTTCCTCTCTGACTCTGGCCAATCTGAGCAGGCTTTTTACAGTGTAGATTCAGGTACAGAACATTGTCTAATTTGCATGCATCAAAAGCCTGCTTGAATTGGCTGAGTTAGAGAAGCAGTCTGAGCAGCTTTGCAGTGATTGGTGCAAGATTGAGTTGGAAAATTTGTTTTGTGGCAATATTCAGACAATTTTCATTTAGCGGCATATTGAAACATTTTTCGGGATATACTCAGCATATAAGACGACCCCCGAATTTTGGTTGACTTTTTTTGGTTTCAAAAGTCATCTTATACTCCTGAAAATATGGTAGGTATGAGTGATCATGGCAGTGTGTAGGTGATCATATATGGTGTAAGAGATTTGAACTCAGGATCACCCACAAGCAAGTCAAGCACTTTACCTCCTAGACTATCTCTCCTGCTCCTAAAATTACTCATTTTAAAATTAATGAATAATCTGTGATTTGAGTTTTCTAGTTGTGTTACTTTCCAATCTCATCAATAATAGTAGAAAACTTTGCATCTATTTGAGTTTATGTGTCTTTATGTATTTCTAGTGAAATCTTAAAAGGTTATTTTTGCATAGCTATATATATTTATATTTAGGAATATTATTAGGATGTAAAATATAGTATGGGGACAACAAATGATAAAACAATAGAATCTGAGAACTGGCCTTATAGTACTTGGTTTATCAAGAGTGGGGATAGTGTCTGTGGGGGTGGGGGGATATCAGAGATTCTGAAACAATGGTAGAGGATAGAGTATAATCTAATTGGTTGCAATGGTAGAATGTTGTACATATGAAACCTTATCATTAAAGGTGTTGATAATTAAAGTTTTAAATTAAAGAAAGTCTAAATATTGAAGCACATTTAAAGAAGAGATGTTTTCATGCAAGAAGTCAACCTATTACTTCTAGCACATGGTCAGATTTATAGCTGTTAGGTGAATAAAATGAAGTAGGACATATATTAGTGTTGACAAACATTCATGTTACAAATCTATGTTCCCTATCGTCTTTTTCCCCCACTCCCTCTCTGTATTTTAGACAGACATTTTATTTCTCTCACTCACTATCATTCTCATGATATTTGTTAGTGTAGTTATTTCTCTAACTGCACTCACCTCTCTTTATGGTAAGCTTCATATCATGGGCCAGTCCTTCTAGCCCTCATCTCTATTGTCTGTGTATTATTACAATAATGTTTTTTATTTATCTTAAATACCATAGGTGAGTGAAACTATTCTATATCTGTCTCTCTCCTTGACTTATTTCACTCAGCATAATAGTTTCCATGTCCATCCATGAATAGAAAAATTTCATGGTTTGCATAGTATTCCATTGTGTATATGTACCACTGTTTCTTTAGTCACTCATCTGTGTTGGGCATCTGGGTTGTTTCCAGATTTTGGCTATTGTGAATAGTGCTACAATAAATATAGGTGTGCAAAAGGCATTTTATATTGTGATTTTTTATGTACCTAAGGTATATTCCTAGATGTAGTATAGCTGGATCATAGGAGAGCTCAATTTTCAGTTTTTTGAGGAATCTTCTCCATATTGTTTTTCATAAAGGTTGGGCTAGATGGCATTCCACCAGCAGTGAATGAGAATATCTCCCCACACCACATCCCTGTCAGCACTGATTGTTCTTGTTCTTTGAGATGTGTGCAGTCTCTGTGGCATGAGATAGTACTTCATTATTGTTTTGATTTGTACCTCCCTGATAATTAGTTGTGTGGAGCACTTTTTATGTGCCCTTTGGCCATTTGTATTTCTTCTTTGATGAAGTGTTCATTTCTTCTCCCCATTGTTTGATGGGGTTAAATTTTTTTCTTGTTAAGTTCTGTCAGTACCATGTATATCTTAGATATTAGTCCCTTATCTGATGGGTAATGGATGAATAGTTTCTCCCATTTTGTGGGCAGCCTTTGTTTTCTAGTCACTATTTCCTTTGAGGTGCAGAAGCTTCTCAGCTTAATATAGTCCCATCTGTTTATCTCTGCTTCCATTTGTTTGGATGGTGATGTTACCTTCTTGATGATACCTTTAGCCCCAATGTCTTGGAGTATTTTACTTATGTGTTCTTCTATATTCCTTATGATTTTGGGTCTAATGTCAAGATCTTTAACCTATTTGGATTTGACCTTTGTGCATGGTGTTAGATGAAAGTATGAGTTTCCTTTTTTGAGTGTGGCTGACCAGTTGTTCCAACACCACTTGTTGAAGAGGCTTTCCTTTGTGTTTCTTGCCTCTTTATCAAAGATTAATTGATTGTATGTCTGGGGGCTATTCTCTGAATACTCAAGTGTATTCCATTGATCTGAGAGTCTTTCTTTATTCCAATACTATGCTATTTTAATGACTATTGGTTTCTAGTATAATTTAAGGTTGGGGAATGTGATGCCACCATCCTCTATTTCCTATGGGTTGCTTTAGCTATTTGTGAATGTTTATTGTTCCAAATGAATTTCAGGAGTGTTTGATCCACTTCTTTGAAGAATTTCTTGGGTATCCTTAGATACCTTAAGGAATTGAATTAAATCTGTACAATGCTTTGGGGAGTATTGCCATTTTAGTGATGTTAATGCCACTTTGCTATATGAATATTGTTTCTAACAACTTTTTGGTAGAGTCTTTAGGGTTTTCTAAGTATACTATCATGTCATCTGCAAACAATGAGAACTTGACTTCTTCTTTTCCTATCTATATGTCCATGATATCTTTTTCTTGCCTAATTGCTATGGCAAGTAATTCCCGTTACTATGTTTAATAGGAGTGGTGGGACAGTCTTTCTTGTACCAAATCATATACTAAATAGTATACCAAATAATATAGTTTTATTTTCTTTGAATTATTCCTATAGATAACTAATATAGTAAAGATAGAAATCAAATATCTAACTTCTTCCACAGTTTTCTATTCTTAAGCATGCAATTCTGGCTTAAATATAAAATTAAGATCTAATATTATAGAAATAATTGCATATTATTTTGTTATCAATAATATAGAATTAAAACTAATATAGGTATTCAAAGGAAATTAAAGTAATCACAATAGTTTCAATAAAATAAAATTGAAAAAATTATAGTGGCCATGTGAAATCTTATATTTAAAGCCATAAAATTTACCAATAGGAGTCATATATTTGTAGTTTCCGATTGAAATTTAGAAATTTAGAAGTAAAGCATATACTAATGTAAAGTAATATACTAAATGTTCTTTTGGTTTAACCCAAATGCTCTTTTATTTTCTAGTCAAATGAAAAATATTCTTTTTTTTTCACTTTTTAGTCTTGATTATATTAAGGACAGAGTAATTGTTATTATTATTATTATCATCATCATCATCATCATCATCATTATTATTATTATTATTACTATTATTTTTATATTACTGTGGTGGGATAAATGCAGAGACCAGGCATGCATTAATTTTCTATCTAGTATCACTGACTCCTAGAAAATTATTTTAAATATCAATTTAGGACAACATTATTACTTTTAAAACTTTTTACATTTTTTTAGGGAAAGTAATAACTATACACATAATCTTTTATGGAGCTCATTATTTTCTAACTGTACTTTTCCATCTATGTTGATGCTTGATATCTGTTATTCATGATATAATTTGCCTTTATTAAAATAATTATTTCTGACACCAGGAGGACAAATAGAGCAAAATTATGCTAGTTTTGGTGCAGTGTTACATGTAGAATTATATAATTCTTAATAGCTTACTTTTTTACTGACATTAATTATATTATCTTAAAATGATCATAATTTTCTTAGCATATGAGATCTTTAATTGGAGTAGGAACTAATTACATTATACAGTTTTAAAGTAGACAGGTGATATTTTATATATTTTAAAGCTGATAGATATTTTAGCTACAATTTTTGAAACAATGAATAAATTTATAAATTTTAATAGGCTAAGCATCTTCATCTTTTACTCATATAAAATAAAACTAAATATATTTTTAAAAACATGTTGTTTTTGGTCTTCCTAAAAATGTATTATTATCAGTTATGTCAACTGTAATGCATTTTCTTTAATTAAATTAAATTAAAAAATTAAATTAAATATATGATCAGAAGAATGTATGTGTGTATGTCTGCATTCCTAGCAATCTAACCAAGAGCTTCAAACATGAAAAATTTATTTATTCTACCTGAGAGCTTCATCAATTGCCCAGAATTTATAGAGTAGTTTGCAATTAGATTTTAGCTGTTCTTTAGTAGTGAAATGTAAAATATGGTCAGTGGATTTTAAAATTCAAGTCTATAAATCTTTAAATCTAAGTTCATTCTGCCTCATCCTCGTTATGTGCTTTAACAAAGAAATAGTTAACTGATGTCACTCTTGCATTGTTTGACACTTGGTGAAAGAAATAAGGTACATGTCTATCTTATTCTATGTTTTCTTGAATCAAAATGACTGTTACAAAAGCTGAAGGAATTGATATTAAAAATTGCACTTTGTAACTGAACTAAAAGTATGTTCTTTTAAAATAGAAATTTTATTAAAATTTTAAAGGAAAAATTTTAAGTATCCTAACATGTCAAGGAAAATGATGTGCTGTTTTCAAAGCAATTGATTTACTTTCTTAAAAGAGAAATATGCACAAGTTTCATAATAATAACTTTTTCTACTGCAGCATTACTACATCTTGCAGGAAAATAGAGTTTTACTGTAACAGAATTTGTAGATGATGCCAGAACACAGGATTAGCCAGATAGTTAAATACTTAATTACCAAAAGCTCTGCTTTCTTTTCAAATGCATTTCCAATTTGCTTCATGAGTTATCTTTCTCACCCAGGCGCATTGATGATGACAAGGGAAGGACCCATGAGCTGGAACACTCAGCCATAAAATGTATGAGAGGAATTCTCTACTGCTATATGCGTCAGGCTGATAAGGTAAACACTATAATGCAGATCAGAATTCTCACATCATTCCAAAAGATTAATTTTAACCAATACAGCAATAGCATCTTCTGAAGAAGAATGTACTTTCAAATGGTAGAACTACATCTAGAGCTGTCTAAATAGGTTCAAAGAACTTGGAAATTTCCAGTCTGGGTTTGAAATCCTGAAACTGAAGGTGTAACTTAAGCATGAAGGGATTAAGAACTGTTAGTTTGCTTGACTTTTT